>CAWUHX010000062.1:601082-656105 GCA_963922205.1 Romanomermis culicivorax
GAAAAGATGCATTTTGGCGAACTTTAGAACGTCAAAATCTCAAAAAAAATTTCGGCGCTTGGCGCCGGTCATGGGTGGCCGTTAGCATATTATTATCTACTTCCACTTTACTAATTAACCTTCAACGGTTTCTATCAGTTGAAAGACCTTGTCTCATTTTGTAATCAATAATAGTCAGTATTTCACAGAAAATTGATATTTTTCATTAATTCTCTCAATTTTTTCTCTCGGGCAAGATTGAAGTCATCATCCTGGACTTTTAAGGGATATTTGTTGCAGAGATTCCTTTTCCAGCGTCCTAGAATATAAAAACTCGGAAATTTTTGCGGCGCTTCGAGCCGGAATAAAGAACAAATTACGTTCTATTAGTTTGATTTTAATTTATTTCTCAACGTTGCGACCAGAGCACCCCATGCGGGGGAAAGGGGGTGGGTATTACCCCCGTCTTAGATTTGGAAATTCATTTACTACCCCCATAAAAACAGCTCACTCTAGCAAAAAATTTTGGTAGACTTCATCTTCTCCCCAGTAGGTTATACCAATTCGAGAAAAATTGCAGAATGTGTGATTCTGAGGAATTACTCACTGCTCTTTTTGACACATTTACTGAGCAAATGATAATGGAAAAGTATGCAACTTCTGTGCCATATAGCGATTTTTTAGGAAAGGATATAAGCCCATTAATATATACTACTTGTAGGAAATCATTATAAATATAATTGGGAGATGAAATAATGACTTATGTATATGTGATTAATCAAAAAATCGCCCCTTGGGAAGAAAAACATTATGTTCTTAAAATCCTTCCTCTTCATACTCTCCTTTCCTTTTTCCCTTTTTCCCACTTCTGCGTTGGGTCTTCTGTGCGCATATGGTTATATTTCTCCACCCAAGCTGTGGCATACTTTCCTGCTAAGAGTTGAGACATGCGAGGGTCCGTTTGAAACTCGTGGTTCATAATCTAATGGGATCCACATTCGGCAGCAACACTTTCAATTGGAAGCACTTTTCGAAGCCTAATCAGTGATGGGATAAGCCCATACTGCTGAAGATTTAATGTGGTTAGAGTACTACAATACCCCCTCCTTCGCAAAAAGTTGAGAGCAAAAAAAAAGGTCACGGCATATTTCAATTACTACCCTTAAAATTTACGATTTTACCCCTACCTAAATTCTCGACCTTGGGGACCTCTGGTTGCGACGGTTCATTTTCCAACGTGTTAGATAGTGAAAATCCAAAAAAAAAATTCCTGCGCTCGGCGCCGGACTAAAAAATAAGTACAGTACGAGACAAATTCGTTGCAGCACCAGTAATCTTTTGGTGAATGTCTTGGCGATATACTGGGTCTCTTTACTGGTAGGAATTTCGAGATGAAATAGTGGATTACTGGTGCTTTACTAGTTGATAAGTTTGGCGGCCATGACGCATTACTGGGTGGATTACTGGTAACATACTTCAATAAAATACACGCATACTACTTATATGCAAGTAATCAATACATTGTCCGTAGTTTTGGCCTTCATTCTGCTTTGCGTTTTTCTCCTTAACAAAAATACGGACGTCCGCCATCCTCATGAATATTAATGAATCGAAAAGCATTTAGTTGTTTTCTCGCCTAAAAGTTGTGTAACGAAAAAAGACCAAAAAGGAGGAATGGGCTTTTATTGCGACCATTTCAGCCACTGAGCATTTCAGCTACTGAATACTTCTAGTTAAATATGAACTGATACTTGCTTTGTAGGTTTTATTTTAGACGCGTTTCAAGATGCATGCTATAATGTCATCAAATCAGAAAGATTATGACCATCAATTTTCAGATACAAGGAATTTGTGCAGTTTTTGTGTGACTTTTGTTTTCTTTTTGAATTCTTTTCGGTTTCCTACTTGGGAAAGGTGAACATTGAGCAGGCTGTGTTCAGGCAAATGACAGTCCATGCAAAGAGTTTTTTTGACAAAATATCTTTAGTTCGTTATTCTTATGGTTCCTTTTGAGAACCATAGTGAAAGCTATTTTTAGCTTTCATCAAAAAGACGATTATATAGGTGTGCATTAAAGTTTGGAGCATACTGAGATGTGATCTATTTTTAAATGTAGAAAAATCATAATTCTTTCTAGTTTTCTACCCGAAATTTTCTAAATAAATATACTTGAAGGTTGATGTTCTATCATGCTCATGTGTATAAACAATAGCGGGGTATTTAATTTCTGATGTGTGTCTCGATTTGGCCAGAAGCACATTTCATCAACTGAGACTGATACAGTCTGTGTTTATGGAAGTTTTCTTTAAATCCAGGCACCAATACTATTTTAGTTATTATTTTTCATGTAAAGTGTAAACAAATCAGTTCAAGTAATACGGTAATAGAATTAAAAATGTACATTTTGATTGCTTTTGGAAAATTTATCAATTCAAAATGAAAACGGATAAATACAAATAAATGAGTGGTGGATAAATCAAGAAATAGATGAAAAACACTACATTGATGCATGCAGTGTCAGTTTAATTTCACTAAAATTGTACAGTAGCTTTAATGCTAAGTGGCAGAACGCCCACAATAAAAACGTCATTTCTCCTTTTTGCTTCATTTATATTCACGAGGATGGCGGACGCCCGTATTTTTGTGAAGGAGAAAAACGCAGAGCAGATAGAAGGCTAAAATTACGGACATTGTATTGATTACTTGCATATAAACTGTATGCGTACATATTTTATTGAAGTATGTTACCAGTAATCCACCAGTAATGCGTTATGGCCGCCAAACTTATCAACTAGTGAAGCACCAGTAATCCACTATTTCATCTAGAAATTTCTACCAGTAAAGACCCAGTATATCGCCAAGACATTCACCAAAAGATTACTGGTGCTGCAACGAATTTGTCCCGTACTGTACAATTCTCTTATTGAAAATAAGTCCAATCCTCTAGTCGGCTCGATTATTGGATATTTTCAATTGTTTTCCCTCATCTTTTTAGATTTTAAAAAATCGTTTACATTTCGATGCAAACAATTTAACAAAAATATAAAAATTGCAAAAAAAAATTTCGTCCCCCCGAAAAAAATTCCTGCGTCCGCCACTGATGTTTATTCAATTATATATTAGAGAAAAATATCAATTTTCACCCAACATTAAAAAGTTACAAGAAATGAAGCTGGAAACTTTAAACATGTATGAAACCAGAAAAGAAAAAAGACAATGTAAATAAAGAAAAAAAAGTAAAATAGAGGAGACTGGGCAAAGTGAAAAATCGTCATTTCATCTCCTCTATGCTTTCCATAAAATATGGTTACCTGACAGGGAAAATGTCTGGAAATATATAACGTAACATCATAGCATGAAGTTGCATTTAAATCTAATAACTAGGTTAGAATAAGTACCAAGACAGGGTTTTTTTCGGCAGAGTGCGGATTTTTTTTGGGGTCGTGCGGAAAAATTTTGGAGTTTTCCGCACGGAACGGAAACTTTTTTGATGTTTTAGTGGTTTTTAATGGTGGTGCGGAAACCTTTCCGGCCGGTTTCCGCAAGGTGCGGAAAAAACCTGTACCAACGGCGAATTACTGGGGCGAATTGTGTTGGGGGCAAATTGTTCGGGGACGAACTACAGTGGGGACAAATTGTTGGGAGCGAATTATTGGGGGTGGGGGCGAATTGTCCTAGAACCAGGAGTAGGATGGTACGGAAATTTTTTTACTAGAATCCCGTACGGTACGGATCGACCGGTACGGAAAAAAACCTTGAATTTTTTATACCAAAAAACAATATTTTGATACAAAAACTGAGTTCTGGCTGTGCATGTGAACAACGGCCGCCACACTACACCGTTTTTTCTTCGATGACGTTTCTACACGTAAACCATACCGAAAATTCTTTTCACATTTAAAAACGTTACTACTGTGGCAACAAATGCTTTGTGCATCTTAGGAGCGTAGCCAAACATTAAAATGTTCTCGGAGTCAGTAATCCATAAAAATTAGGAAAAAACAGAAAACAAATCCCAGTCAATTCAGTCAGATTGTGCTCATGAACGACACAATATGTATGTGTTATACAATAGTTGAGAACATAATAACGGCATATTTTCGAGAAATTAAGCCGATATTGACTGACATTCCTTCGACACTGATACGATTTGTATTTTGTGTATATTTATTTCAATATTCCGGTGAGCAGAATCGTTCATGCTCCTGGCACAAAGCACAGGAAGAATTTTCGGATCTCGATAGTCGATACTTTAGAACGTTCGAAGACGAGTCTTTTAAAGACTTATTTAATGATTTAAAATTTGATTTTGCGGCCTAATGATGTTTATGCTTGAGCAATGTGCGGATGTTTTTAATCTACTAATCAGCTAAAAAATCAGCTTGAAGTCAACGATGTTTCATAAATTTTGGCGAAACAGCAACAGTCGCGAATAGACTTCCGGCGCGAAGCGCCCAAAATTTCGTGGATTTTTGATACTAAAACGCTGGAAAAGGAAACTTTTTGACCATACCTGTAAGAGGTCCGACCAGTGGGGGGGGGGGTAAATCCATGATTTGTGGGGAGGGGGTCAAAAAAAGTCGAAATTTTTCCCAAAAAAGGCATTTTTTGCCAATTTTTCCCAAACTGGGGGGGTTGGGTATATGGTTGGCATTTTTTTTTCATTTGTACTTTACAAACGAAATGGTCCAGAGTACAAACGAAAATTTTGGCTTCGTTTGTACTGGTGCAAACAAAACATAAGCTGCCTTGTTAACACGTTGAGCAGGTAAATGCACTGAATTAATGAAGGAAAATACGTTCATTCGGTGAAACTGGCACTGCTTTTTTTGTACAACACCCCTTTGTACTTGTACAAAGATTGAAGTCAAAAGTCTTTGTACATTTTAATTTTTCTTTGTACAAAAAAATTTTCGTTTCGTAAATACTTTTTAGTAATCCTGAACCCAGTGATAACGTTGGTTTGAGATTTTTGGGCACTGAAAGGACAGGGAGGAAATCAAAACTACAAGAGAATATGTTCAAATTTTTTATCAGAAGTAAGGTTAGGATCAGGAATATTTTCAGGTTTGGTAGAAATAGAGGAAAAATAATTATTTAGCAAATCAGTTATTTATTTATCAATAGGACTGATGGCAATTATGTCTCTATATTTAAGATCAGGAATACCTAGATGCAGAAAGTTTACTATTCACATACTGATAAAATTGGTGTAACTCTCCAGCTTCAACAAGATTCATCCCTTTCATTATTTGATGTCTTTTAGTTTCTGATCTCAATTTATTTCTAGGTATGCTTGGATGCATTCAGGTTTTTTTGTACAGGCCAGGTTGCCATGTGCAACTTGGGGAGAAATTTTAGTGGCACAGATAGATTTTTGGTCGCTCGCCCTAAAATCGATAAATAAGCTGTCAGGAGCTAGCTTTCTTAAACCTCATTTGATTCACGTCGGTTTTCAACATTCAAAACTCAATTTTCTGAATTTCGGAATTTCGAACATCAGGATTCAATTTTGTATGCAGCTACGACGACAACATTGGCAATAGCTCAAGACTGACGTTACATCGTTCCTCCTGGAGAAAAAAAATCTTCGTACATGTACAAAGATCGTCAAAATTTTTCTTTGTACAAGGGAAAAAATCTTTGTAGAGTACAAAAAAACAGTGGTAACTGGACATAAATACAAGTAATAGTATATAAATATTCCGTTCATACAATATCTTGTTGAGACCCGGGTACCCGGGTAGCACCCAGGTTTCATTCAAAAAATTGACCCGGGTACCCGATGTGAAGCACTAGTTTTAAATTGATCTTTATTTGTAATCTAATCTTTTCAAAATGTTTGTTGCATTTTACTTTGCCAAATTGTTGGCCTATAATACTAAACTTGGCTAAATTTAATAAGTCGGTTACCGGCCTTCAGCCTATTAGGTATTGTATATGAGTTGTTTGTTAATTTTGAGCATGAATTTATGTGACTGGTGAGTATACATCTATTTTCCATTTAAAATTTTCCTTAGGCTTAGGCTTAAGATACAGCAGCTGCGCCCAGGGCGCAGCGCTGTTGAGGCTCTTCCAAATGAAGCTGTTAGTTAAAATAGTATCAAGGGTCTCAAAGTAATATTGCGTTTATACTTTCTGGTAAAATTGTGTAGTGGTAAACGCACCAAGTCCATAAGCTGTTGGACCAGGTTCGATTCTTGAAGTAGGTAGGATTTTTCTATAGTGACAAGGACTATGTGAGATGTGTGCAGATTTTATGCAAATGCATACCTGTACTTGGGGGGGTTGGGGGGACCCCCCCCCCCCCCAACTCGGCCAACCCTATACCCAAAATCATTTCCCCCCCAGTTTGGAAAAAAAAAAATTTTGCAAAAAAGTGTATGTTTTTTGGCCTTTTTTGGGAAAAATTTCGACTTTTTCCTACCCCCCCCCCAAAATTTCGGATTTACCCCCCCCCCCCCCCCCCCAACTGGTCGGAGGTCTTACAGGTATGTGCAAATGAGTTCCTGAATGCCATGAGCGCCTGGATTTTCGAACTGAGCTAGATAGCTGGCATCTTGAAGAGTCCAAAAATGACAGTTTGGATCATAATTTGGAAGGGAACCGACGTGTAAAAAAATTCCGTAAACTTTTGCCAAATTTTTGGCCTGTAGTAAACTTCTGCCAAAGATTTTATGGTAGGGTAAATCCATACCCTGTGTGCATGTATGAGTGGTTGCAAGTTTTTTGTGGTTGTCTAATAAACAGGTTGTCATGAACACATAGACTTACTGTCTAGTCAGCAAAGACTGAGGTCAGGGATTTATTATCTGACCTTTTTCATTTTGGTTTTGTTGCCACTGGCCAGTCACTATAGTTTTTTCTGAAACGAGACTTGCATGTGACTCGACAAGCAGGTAGGGCCTCAGGCTGTTGTATTGTGTAGGAAATTGTCAGTATTTCTGCACTGCGGTTTCCTCCTGTTATTGCTGTTTTTCCCCGAGCTTTTTCCCCGAATGAGGGATGGTTTTAAAATTTGTTACCCAATTTTCCCGGAGTCGTTTTTCACTTAAAAATGCTCATAAGCGCTTTATTTATGTATTTTTGAGCTTTTTCAAACCTTCTGCTGTTTTTTAGAGACTTTAATTCATCAAAATTGAGGAAACATTTGAAACTTTTGAGTTTGATCGAAGTCTAATCTACAAGCATTGTGGAACAAAATTTCCAACAAACTATCCGAGAGCATAATGATTTTTTGAATTACATGAGAAATCGACGGTCAAGTCTTCTATGATGACAGGTGAGAGCCCAAAAAAGATAGTAATGTTTCCGGTGCAAAGCGTTCGAAAATTTTTTTGGGTATTGACATTCCCAACACTGGAAAATCAATTTTCCAAACATTTATTTCAAGAATTAGATTCGAATTTTTTGTTCAAAAAATGTAATTTTTAGAGTTTTATATTTGAAAAAATTTAAAACCTGTAATTTATTCGCAAACTCTGATGAACTTGGCCGAAATGATATGAGTAAAAAGAGTAGAAATTTCCGAAAACTATACTTCTATGAAGCTTTTGGATTGATTTTACATCAAGGAATAATCGCTTCAAAAAGTTTACATACAGACGTATTGATCCTCCTTAAAAAACGTGTCAAGGAAAAAATGTGAATCTTCGTCAAATATCAAGATAAAATATTGAAGATTACCAATTAAAACATCAGATAATACGTTTAGGATAATGGAAATTATTATAGATTAAGGGTGGTAACTTTGTTGGCGGATTAAAGGCCGATTATAATAATTGGCGATTAAACGTCGCTAATAATCCAGGATTAAATTTCTTTCCTAAATTTGTCGGCCGATTAAACGTTGACTAATTTAATCAAGGATTAAAGCAATCGGTAAGTTCCCCAGCCGATTAAAGCTCGATTATCATAATCGGTGATTATAATAATCTGAGTTTTCAATCCTGCCCCACCCCAGGTTTAAAAGGCCGATTATAATCTGTTCTTGAGATTGCATAGTCCGTTTAATAGGTAAAAAATAACTGTTGTTGATTATTTTAACGATCTAAATGAGGATGAAGCAAAAATCAAGTTTAAACGAGAATGAAACAGAAAATCAAGTACAAATTCGTCATTTCCTGGACAGATCGAATCCAATGGAAGCATATTCAAATCAGAATTTTTGGTCGCGATTTGAATTATGTAAGGACAGTGCAAGAGAGCTAATTGGATAAAAAATAATAAAAATAAAAAATAAACAAGAAAATTTATTTAAAAATTTTTTAAATAAAAATTCTATAAAAAATTTTTTTATAAAAAATTTAAGCCCTACAGTAAATGATTTTATTTAATTTTCTCCAAAATAATTCAATTTTTTCAGATTCACAATCAGTGGTTTTCTAGGGACATGTGGATTTTGAAGTGGATATCACGAGAAAAATTGATAACGATAAATTCATGACGAAAGGCGACGTACTGAAGGAAAAGCTGTACACCTACACTATAGACAGTATACGTTGTACAGTTTCCAATCAGAAATTATACTTCTAATCCTGGATTATATGATTTCAATCGGCGATTACGTAATCGTCCTTTAATCGGCTGACGAACTTACTGATTATTTTAATCGCGGATTAAATTTTAATCGACGATTACATAATCGGGGATTAAACGTAATCCTGGATTATTTTAATCGGCCAACAAACTTACCACCCTAAGTGATAAGTGAAGGTAGACATGCTAGAAGCCGCGCCTGAGCTAGGAAATAAATATTAATGCTTATTAAAGTAAAATTTTGAGATTACGACTTTCTAAAATGCATCTTTTCTGTATCCGATGTGATCAAAGACATGGCTCAAAAAATTTTACACCAGTGCAGAAATCACAAAAAAAATTCTACACGAAGCCTAAAAAGTCTGCACTGTGCAGAAAAAAACACTGATTGTGTCGGATGTTTTTGCTATCACCATTAGGATATTGTTTATTGCACATATAAGCAGAAAAAACAGCCAAACAACATTTCTTTGCTCCATTATTGATAAATCGACATTCGCACTGAACATTAAAAGTGCCAGTCAGTAGAAATAACTGAACATCATATTGGTATCTTAAATAAAGTGCACTTTTATAAAAGTAGTAAAAAAATTTGCTACCCAAAGATTTCGGGATTTATCCCCGGCCTGAAACCGGTACCATGCACATGTATATAGTCGTTAGCACTGTTTTTTTCGCAGAGACCCTGTCTCCCTTTGGCGAAACAAGTCAAAATCTTTTTCGCCAATTTCACCATATCGTTTTTTCCAATTAAAAATGCCACCATATGCTATATTTATATGCATTTTTGAGCTTTGCTGAACATATATTTTAACCAAAAACTTTAAACTTCATGAACATATAGGCATATTATGAAGAATGCTTACTACAGATTATATCTTATATTCCATCGATTCGTAAGCAATGATAAATTCTTACTGGCTAATGCATACAAACGTACGTCAGGCATTATCTTGATACGTCAACTATCATCCTGATACGTCAACTCAACACCCTACCATAGTTTTTTCAAAACAAAATTTTAGACAAATTTTCCGGGTAAATCGAGGGCGCTTATTTCAAATCTAAAGTCAAAAATGTCATTTGACACCAAGGTCAAAAGTTATAGTGACCACTGGCCTACATTAACAATTTATCGAAATTGAATTGATCTAGGGAAAAAATTTCAAAAATAATATCTGAATAAATTGAGGTCGCTGATTTATTAAAAATATCATATGAATTCAATATCAATCTGAAATGTTTTAGTATTACTTGAATGTGCGATTTACATTATCATTCAACTCGTTTATTTTAAACATCTATAAACAACACATTACCTCAGTTTTATAACATAGAAAGCAGACAACCCCATGGGGAGGGGTATGAGGGGGGTATTACCCCTACCTAAGGTCCTAAAAATTCATCACTGGTTGCCTTATTTTGAGGCAAAATGAAGTGTTTAGTGGACATTTAGCTGCACTACCCCCCTAAATTTTCAAATTTACCCCTATCTGAAAAATCTGACCTTGGGGACCTCTGATGGAAAGCTAACAAGCAACATATATACCCCGAAATTGAATTGTCGTGGTCCCATCTCTATAGGTTTACACTGTCTTTGTTTTGCTGTGCTTTATAACGTTTTTTCTCACGCTTGAATTTTTAATACTGAATTTGAAATCAGCGACCTAAATTTACACAGATATTGTTTTGAATTTTTCAAAATCTAAGAAAAATTTTCGGCGCTACGCGCCGAAGAATTTACTCATACCAACCTTTTCATTTTCTCTTCAAAACTCAGAAAATTGGGTTTTAAAGGCCTAAAACCGACGCGATCACCGTTTTTCCTCGAAGATTTTTTCCACATGAGAACCGGACCCAAAATTTTTTTCATTTTCCAAACATTTTCCATATTTTTAAAAACGTTTATAATGTGACTACGGATGCTTTTTACGCATTTTAGGAGCATACCCAAGCATTTTGATATTTTTGGAGTCAGAAACCTGCAAAAATGAGGAAAAAATTGAGAAAATTCTTATTGGGTTAGTCAAAATGAGCTGATGAAGAATATATTGGTGTTCTACAAGAGGAGAGAAAGCATTTTAACGACACAGTTGTCATGAATTTTGTTGTGGAGCAATTTGACGTATTTGTAAAGCTCGTGTCGTTTGCGAAAAAGATCGGCAAGTTTGATTTGGAAAGATCGTGACGAGACCACCGAAGAGGCGTGGCTACAATGTGAAGAAATTATGAAAGTGTTCTTTCATTAGTTTGCGTTGTACTGTAGCGGAAAGGTTGTGTTTTTGGTGTTTGTCTGAAAAGTGTGTGGCGGCTTTGTACATTAGTAAATTGTGTGAAAAGTCTGTTCTAAGTTAAGTCAAACTATTTGGAAAATAGTTTGAGTAAGCGAGTGAGACTCCGAAGCGAATAAGATCGTACGGCGCGAGTTTCGGCATCCGAAAACCTTTGACGACCTGAGCGAAGATCCCTGGATAAAATTGACACAGCGCTCTCTACGAGCCCGTCAATCTCCTGCGTTCGACTATCGTTGCGTTGATTCCGTAAAACACTCCGAGTGTTTCGTCTACAGCGTTCCGCACGCTCTTCTACGTTCCGTACGTCTCTTCTAAAACGCGCGATAAATCGTCGAGCTACACAGCTAATTTCTCATCTGCGTTCTGTCGTCTATCATCTCTCAATTTCTCACGCACGACATAATTTGGTGACCGTACCAGCTCGTCTAAAGGTTGAGGAAACGCCGAAATTTGCGAAAAAATCGAAAATCCGAAAAATGGAGGAAAACCGCACGCGTCGCTCTACTGCGCTCGGTTACGAAAAAGGTTTCTATAAGAAACTAGCGAATCCCAATAATCTAGAAATCGAAAATTTCGACTGCGAAAACGCGAATCTACCGCTTCTCTACGAAGCAGATAAGCGTAATTTCGATCTACCGGAAACGTCCGCTCCGTTAAAAACGCGAAAAACCTCGCGATCTCTATCTCCAAAAATCGTCGAAAATCGAAAATTCAACTTTCTAAAACCGAAACCGAAGGAGACTGAAACTCGAAAAATCTTCGATAATGACGCGTACATCGACGTAATGCAAAAATGCGATGCGGAAATGGCAAATTTTCGTGGCGACGCTACTAACGCGTTAAGCGAAATCGTAACTATCGCGACTCAACAGCGAAAACTTCTCGATGAGTTTAAAACCGAAATCGAAGCGATGCGAGC
Source organism: Romanomermis culicivorax (assembly GCA_963922205.1). Lineage (NCBI taxonomy): Eukaryota > Metazoa > Nematoda > Enoplea > Mermithida > Mermithidae > Romanomermis > Romanomermis culicivorax. The sequence continues at coordinate 612,813 of CAWUHX010000062.1, forward strand.
TCAAAAAGAAGAGCTATCGAAACCGAACGTCCCTGAAATCGAAAATATCGCGAGACCTACGAGCTCTTACGCTCAGTCTCAAAAATCGAATAAACCGAAAAACGTCACTAGCGATCGAAAAAGTCAACTTAGTTTTCGTGGAATAATCGACGATGACGATGATCTAATCATCCCGACTCAAACGTTTGATCGCTCTAACGCGCTAAACGCGCTAAACTCTCAGATAAACTTTCCGTCTATCCCACCTTCTCAGGTGCATAGATCTTTCGCTGATGACGAAACAAGAATTAAAACTATCTGTAAAAAGATAGCGCCGCAAAAACTAGATAATTCGACCCGAAATCAACAAGTGTTGAAATTTTTCATTGCGCTCGAAAACGAGTTCGGCCTTGATGCGTCTGAGTATGTGAAACTTCACACGTTGCGTCGCTTGACTTGCGATGGTGCTCTGAACACCATACGAGACGTCCGATCCTACGATGAAGCGAAACAGATTTTGATGTGTATGAATGCACCGAATTGCGACCAAGATACGCTCCAATGCGAGCTCCAGTCTATCGCTCCTTTTGAAACCGAAGATCCGTCAGCTTTCTTAAATCGAATCAGTACCTACCTACATCTACTGTACTATGACAGAAGCGCTCAGTATCGCCATAGAAAAGTTATCACAACTTTTCTTTGGAAAATGCCGGAAATTTACAGAGTCTCGATTGACGCGAGTACTCTAGAAACGATCACTGACTTAGCTATAGCCGTCCCGAAAGTTCAGAAAATTCAGCGAGCGAATAAACAATCAACTGTCAGAGTAGAACAACCTATACTGGTTAATACACTCGAAAATCAGTCGGAAGAGCAACCAGCTCAATCGCGCTTCAGAGATAATTCGAAACCTCGATTCAGAGATAACTCTCAATCCCGAAACAGAGACGACTCTAGACAGCGAAATTGCGTGAGGTTTCAAGAAAATTCGACTCTAACAAAAACGAAAGAATTGGAAGAAAGCATAAAACGAGTCCTAGAAAAGTTCGGAATCCGAGAAAATTCGCAAAACGCTAATAATTTCGAAAATCGAAGATCGCGATTCGATCGCGGGACGAGTCCAAACTTTCGGAATAGAGAAAACATTCCTACACGGGATTTCTCTCAGAATCGAAACTTCCAACGAAATCAGTCACGTGAACGACCCGTAAAATATTGTACCTATCATGGTCAATGTAAACACGACAGCTCCGAATGCTATCAATTGAAACCACAGGCTTCTCAGCCTCGGCAACAGCAACCGAATCATCAATGGCAAAATAACCACAATTGGCGTCCTCGTTTTCAACAAAATACGCGTAACTACACGCTCAATCAGAATCAAAATTTCGATCGAAATAACCGATTTTTCAATCGCGATAATCGAAACTATCAGAGAGATGTTGCAAACATTTCTCTCTGCGATTCCGAATCCCGACAAGAAAAGATAATCGAGAAGCACTACTACTATCCGATGAACAACTCACAGTCTATACAGACTCAGCTAACTTCTCCGAAATCTTCGCAACAAGTTTTGTCATCAGAAACCAAAACGGTGTCTAACTCACCTAAACCTTTCGTTCCGATGAAACCGACAACTAGTACAGCTAATATGCTAGAACCGACAGAAGCTTCTAAAGCTACAAACTTCTTCGTCGCTCCCGGAATCACAGATTTCACAATCGAAAAACCTACTGAACCGTGGATCGCGAGATCTAGTGTGTGTCGAATCGAAGAATGTTCGCAAAAAGATATCAAACTGCTGAGCTTATACGCTCCTACTCGTGCTTTTCATATCGATGCCGAAATCGGAAAAACCAAAACGAAAGCGTTAATCGATACTGGTGCTCAGTGTTCAGTCATTTCCTCATGTCTAGCTCAACGCTCTTTGGGGATTGACTATGATACTTTGGAAACATCCGCGCAGATAAAAGTAGCCGATGGTGCTATCGTCGATGCCAGAGGTCCGATAATCTTCAAAATCAGTTCATCTTTCGGAACGCATCTAGTACGATGCTGGATACTACCTACTACAGGAGAGCAATGCCTCCTAGGAACCGATTTCCTAGTACATCCGAGCGTTCGAGCCATAATAAACTTTCGCGAAAACTTCATCAGAATCGGAGACGTTCAGCAAGAACTAAACCTAGTTTTGAAACCGATCGAAAAAGCGCCCTACGATGAAGTATTTTCAAATACTTCTACGGGACATAGTCAAACGCAAATCGTAAAAATCGACAGATCGCTACCGATTTTGAACATCTCGTCATGCTACGTAGAACCGAATTGTCAGACTTGGGTAAACGGGAAGGTCTTCCCTTTCACAAACGAAAGCTTCAAAAGCGTCATAGTTCAACCCGTGAACTTCGGAAAAGAAAACTGCGAATATCCGATCGAACTTGCGATAATTAACATAACCGAAGGCAAATGTCCACTATTATTCGTCAATAATAGTGCGAATAGTATCCATCTAGAACCTAACCAGCTCATCGCTGAGGTTAAATTCAAACTCGAAGAATCGAAAATGACCGTCGCGTCGCTAAGCGATCATGAAGAAGACTATGAGCCAGCTACGTTGGTTAAAGACCAGTCAACTATGTCGGAAGAAGAAAAACTTCAACACGCTCTCAAAAAAATGACCGAAAAGTCGAACATCGACGATGAAGATAGAAAAATCGCTATCGAAGTCTTCAAGCAATATCGAGATGTTTTCAGTCTCCCTGGAGATCAGCCTACTCTCACTCACGAGTTAACGGTCTCTATAGACACCGGTGATGCAAAACCAGTTGCAAAACACTACTATCGTGCGCCGATTGAGCAAAGACCAATGGTTCGTCAGAAAATCCAAGAAATGCTAGAAAAAGGCCTCATTGAACCTTCCCGATCACCGTGGGCTGCACCTATGTTTCTGGTAACGAAAAAAGATGGAAGTTGGCGACCCGTAGTCGATTATAGAGGTATAAATGAAGTTACTCCTAGCGATAAGTTTCCGATTCCGAGAATCGATGACTATCTAGATGCTTTAGGCAATGCAAGATTTTTCTCAACTCTAGACTTAAAAGCAGGGTATTGGCAAATCCCTTTAGACATCGCTTCACGCGATAAAACTACTTTCGTCAGTCAAGAAGGCTTGTTTCGATTTAAAGTTCTACCTTTTGGTTTGAAAAACGCTCCCGCTGAATTTCAAAGATTAATGGAACGGATCCTGCATCCATATATCTGGAAAATCTGTTTGGTCTATATCGACGATATCATAGTCTTTTCGCAAACATACAACGATCATCTAGCACATATTCAACTGATCTTTGATGCTCTCCGTGACGCGAATCTAACGCTAAGACCAGATAAATGCGATTTCGTACCGAAACAAGTAAAATTTCTTGGACATTTGCTAAGCGAAAATGGAATCTCGCCTGATCCCGAAAAGGTCTCCGCGATCGTAAACTACGAAATGCCAAAAACGGTCAAAGATCTTCAAAGTTTTTTGGGCCTTGTCCAATGGTGTAGACGATTCATACCGAATCTTGCCACTCTCTCGCGACCGCTCTATCAACTTCTACGAAAAAATGTGAAATATGAGATAAGCGAAGAACATCGTACAGCGTTTAACGAGATTAAAACATCTCTAACCTCAACTCCCTTTTTGCGATATCCTGTTTATAACGACGAAAAATCGAAATTCATCATCCAAACTGATGCTAGCACAACTGCTATTGGCGCGATTTTGTATCAAGAAAACGAAACTGATCAATGGGTCATCGCTTACAACAGTAGAGTTCTGTCTGACGTAGAAACCCGCTACAGTACTACTGAGCGCGAATGTCTAGCAATCGTAGAAGCTTTTCGTTGGTACAGACACTATGTCTATGGTCAAAAAGTAACGGTCAGAACTGACCATAAACCTTTACAATGGATCAAAGAAGAAAAACATCGAAATTCGCGACTTCAGAACTTCGCAATAAAACTACAAGACTACGACTATCGCGTTGAATACGTAAAAGGCAAAGAAAATGCTTGTGCTGATTTTCTATCACGAAATGAGCATCGCGCTAAAGTAAAGCCAAAGACTAGTGAAGAAGTTACAAATGAAATATTCAGACCGACATTTCGCGAAACAAAAAAGACTGTCGCAGCGGCAATAACAAGGTCAATGACGAAAAAAGAAGAAAGAAGTAAAGTGCCGAAGTTCGAAGAAGACTTTCAACAGCCTGAGAAACGGCTAGTAACTATAGAATCGCCGGAAGAAATCCGAGAAGCTCAAAGAAAAGACCCGTACATCGCGAAGTTGGTAAAAGTTCTGGAACAAAAGCAAATCTCTACGATTTCATCTGCCTTCCATACCGAAAACGAAATAGTGTACCGAACGTCAAAACAAGCTAACACAGCTTCCGCGATAGTAGTCCCGACTACTTTGATTGAAAGTGTTTTGTATCAATTTCACGGCGCGAAAATTTTGAGTCATCAAGGTCATAGACGCACTACAGCAATGATTCGTCAGCATTTTTGGTGGCCGAAAATGGAAGAATCGATAATAAAGTGGATCAAAACATGTAAAACATGTCAACAAACAACTTCTCAGTTGCCGAAACCTCCTCCGTTGATGCCGATTCAACCAAAATATCCATTTGAAATCGTCGCGACCGACATAGTAAACATTTCCCCTCTGGGTGAGAAAAGATCATACGTCATTGTATTTCAAGACTACTTCACTAAATGGGTAAGCGCTCATTTGATTCCGGATCAAAAAGCAGCCACTATAGTCGAAAGTTTCGTAAACAATGTAGTTTTGGTTCATGGCAGCCCGAAACATCTTCTATCAGATCAGGGTTCAGGATTCACTTCAAACTTGATGAAAGACATCGCGAAACTACTAAAAGTCCAGAAAATCAATACCACTGCATATCATCCGCAATGTAATGGAATGGTCGAAAGATTCAATCAAACGTTGATTTCGCAACTAAAGAAATTCACCGCTGAAGACCCCGATAATTGGGAACGATACCTACCTTTCGCGATATTCGCCTATAACGCTGTTCCTCACACAGCTACTCATTTTTCTCCGTTTCGACTTTTGCGAGGGTACGAACCCAGAATCGCTATAGATTTCGACTGCGCTAAAAGTCTAACGTTACCGCTAAACTACGATGCGTATCAGTACATCTTCACGCAAGCGCAACTAACGCTATATAACGAAGTTTCCGAAAACTTAAAAAACGCGTCCGAATCGCATAAACGATACTTCGATAAGAAAGCGAAAGAGCAGAAATACGATCTAAACGATCTCATACTGTTGCTTAACAACAAAAAAGCAACTAAAATCGACAAAGACTATATCGGACCCTTCGTAGTGGTCGAAAATTCTGAAATTTCGAAAAACGTCATAACTATCGATAGTCTAGATTGTCCCGGACAATCTCAGAAAGTCTCACTTTCTCGCGTAAAGCCATACATGCCTCGCACGGCATCAGCAATCTTAGAAACGGAAGACAACGGTCCTCCAAAAATTTGTAAACATTAAAATTAATATTTTTGATATATTTTAACTAACACTAATTTTTAATTTTGATAAATAAAGTCTAACTATTTAATATTTTTGAGCAAAGCGATGAGTATAAATTTTCGGATATTTAAAAACGCGCAAAACGCGCTCATGCAGATTCTATGTGGAATGAATGAAAGGAATGCGTGTGATATTATTATGTGATTTTGTACTTATTCACGTCCATTTCGAATAAATTGACCTTCCATAAGTAGTTGCGCAGAAGAGAGATTGAATAGAAAGCGCGCGCTGTAGGAAAAATCTTCCTCTGGTCCCACCCAATCTGAACTTTACACTTTTCGCCATGTGCATGAAAATTTAAATTTGTGGTTTAACAACTTTCCACTTTACACCTTCATTTTTATAGCAAGATAGTTCGGCTTAAATTTTTCATTTCGCAAAATTGAAACGATAGAGAACGGTCGCATCGAATTTGAAATTCTTCAAAATTTTCAAAGTTGAAAGATAAAGGCGATGACGAGTGAATCGGAGGCGACGGCGTCGCAAGAATCGGCGATATCAACGTCGCTTATAAATCCGCCGCCGATATTTCGAAAAGCTTTCAACAATCAAGACCGATACGTCGCGTATCAGAAAAAGCAATACCGTCAAGACGACAGATTTTTCTTTGCTGATGGTAAGTTCTGCACTGCCATATAGACTAAAGTCTTTAAAAAAGAAACTCCGGGTTTCACTTCCCCTGGGAAGAGTAAAGTATCGATCCGTCGATAAGAAAATGGGAGTCGCGGTAACTTCGCTAGAAGATTTGCACGCCGCGATTCGAATGAGTGACGTTTCCATGCGAAACTACATCTCACAGAAATTAATCGAAATTTTATGATATTTTTTAGAATACAATATCAAAAGAATGATCCGAATCACGGAATTCGAACGTTGGTTCGAGACGGTATATGCGAGACCGCTCAACGTGCTACGCGACCCTCAATACGTTGAGAGCGGACAATTGAAAGGCGCCCTATCAGCATATGCGAAACCGAACTTCCGCGGCCATGTGCTAGTCGGATTTGACGTCGAAAAGATCTCGACTACTCAACTGTATATACACAAAAAAACGAAGATGAATATAGTGAACCAGAACGCGACCCACGTCGCTCGGTTCGTCCAGCTGGGTTTTCCCACTGGATACACTATAATGTTTGACGCCTTAGCGGCGACATCCGAGGATTGGACGGCCTTCTACGAGTTCGTGTCGGCCCCTAAAACGATCGTAATCGGATTCGATCAAGCCGACGATTGGAAATGTCTCAAAGACATGCACGGACGAGAATTTTACTCATCTGATGCTCGAAAAACGCACTCTAACGTGCTCGCGCCTAGTATACTGGTCGACGTCCAGATTATACTAGAAAATATCGAACGCTCACCCGAAAAGTGGGAGAGAGCTCGTCTGATCGGTTTGTGCCCCGAAAATAAAAAATTGAAAGGAATCGTCGCCGACGCGTTCGCGCTAGACGTAGAACGCTACACGTTGTATTTTCCACAAGCGAACGATCGCATCGCCCAAGCAGGCAAACCCGACGATCAAGTTTTGACGTATTCGATTCTAGATGCGTACTATCCGATTCTAATGTTTTTGGCGTACGGGCGCTACGGCTTCGTAGACAGCGTCTACGACAGCATTCAAATCTTTCCGCATGATTTCTTGCCGCCCGAATACATCCACATCGCTGCGCAAAACTTGTATGATAACGCGAACATAGATCGCGAAGGCGATGAAAAGGGCGCTTTCGGAGTCGTAGATCCGACGCTCTCGAAGAGTATGCTGCATGCGATCATGCGCGACGAAATCTTGGCGTTAAATCGAATCATATACTACGACTATAACGTTCCGAACATGCGATACTGTACGTATAATCACGTAAACGTGGAGCACTCCACTAAACCGCTCGGATTGAAAATGCATCCGACAAAACTACCGACGATAAAAGGTAGCAAAAACAACACGTCCTCGTTGACCGACGACGGAAAGATTGAACCGTATGACGACGCCGCTGAATGCGCGAAAGTAATTGAGCGAGCTCTACGCTCCAATGACGTAGTTAGCATCCATCACGCAGTCGGCGCACCTATGTCTTTGCTATTTCTTTCCGAAATAGACCAAAACATGGTGACAAGTGATGACGCGAAACAAATAAACTTCGAATTAATCGTAAACGATCCGTTCACCACCTATGGTCCTCTAGAAACGTGGCCGATCTACGATATAAAATGCGACCATCAGATCGCCGAAAAGCCGGCTCTAACGCCGCTCTACTCGGTTCCGAACCATCATCAATGGATGAATGCTGTTCGCGGAACTATGCCGCTAGTCGCTCACGTCTGCTCCCCACACTCCGAAATGGAACTGCGAGCAATCCTCAAAAATGAGATCTCGAAACTGTTATCGAAAAGTGACAGTATCGACATAGATCTTATTTGCGAGCAAAATTGGGTGAAAAGAGACGGCACGTTCGAATTCGAACTAATGGAATGGACTAGTCGTTTGCCCTATTATGAAAAGAGTCGCGTCGACAGTAAAAAACCGATATACGCGAATCGATATTTTATGCGACAAATCGTATTCAAGAACGACTGTTTTCCAGTCTCTAACGAAACAGATCTCGTAACGAAAAAGAAGTACAGGGAAAACCCCTATTACTACTTTTCTTACAATTCACCGATTTTAATGTCGAGAAAATGCGAGCAACTCATTTGCTTTCCGCCGAGTCATACTCTAACAATGAGTTCGAACTTGCCCGTAATACCGACCGCCATATTGTCGGGAGAAAGTCCCACAAAAACGCCTACACAGGCTCCTACACAATCCACCGCGGAAACTGAATTCGATGCGGAAACGGCGATGGCCGTCGATTCGTTACTCAAACAAACCGCCGAAGAATCGTTCGCGGTAAAAACAGAACTACCGTCCGAATCCGACGTCATACAACTCGAAAGCGAAGAAGAAGACGTATCCACAGCTGATACTACTGCACCTATAACAACGACTAAAACAACGTCCTCGTTCACTCCGATATCCAAAAACTTGTCGAGCAGTACATTCGAATTGGAATCGGAGGAAATAAAGAAACGAAATATACAAGAGGTAGCCGCGTTAGTGAAAACCTCATCGATGTACGATGTTTCGCGTATGGAAGAGGAAGAAGACGACGAATCGAAAATGGTACCTCCAAAAATCATACCTACGCGATATCGGATACCGAAGAAAAACGAGGAAGACACCTCTACCCCGATAAGTACCGAAACCGCCACTCCAGTTTTGGAGGTGAAAGACGACCGATTGTGCGACGAACACGGCGTACCTATTCGCAACGTTAGAGCGTATCAGTTTTCACTGTTTCGCAGACGAAATGCCATCGATAAACAGTTGCGCACAATACAGGATTACCTGGATACGCATCCAGAAGATCCTAATTACGTGCCCCCATCCAAAAAACGCCGCGAATCACGAGAAGACACTCGTAGTAGAGAACGAAAACAAACCGAATCACGATCACGAGAACGACCCTCGCGGTCTACTGCTCGCAAAGAAAGCGACGATTATGACAGTCGAAAATACCGACATGGTGAATACGCGTCGAACGAGCGTCCTAGAAAATTTCACCGAGACCGCGATTATAGACAAAAACATCCTAGCGAATCGAAAGATCGACAAAAAAGAATCGAATGGGCTAGCGCCTTGAAACGCGATCAATTGAAAAAAGAACAGTTAGAGAGCCAACAGCCTCCGACGGCTGGCTCCGAACCAATGATCGAGGAACCAACAACGTCGCAGCAAGCGGAAGCGACTAGCGAACAACAAAAGTCGCAAAGAACCGTTCGAGAATACAAAGTTGCACATCGACGACACGGTAGACAGCGTACACCGCCGGAAGAACGGTACCCTAGCGTACCTACAGCACCTATTACGGCTCAAATCCAACCGAGAACGACCGATGACGTAATTATCATTAATTACTTCAATCGTGCTCATTTGGATTTTGATCCCGTAATTCTACGTCAAGCCACCGCGGCTTCGCAACAAATAGCGCAGGACTTTCCTGACTATTTTCAAGCGCGATACTTGCGACGAGATCCGCATTGCACTGAAGAACTCACTGCAGTTCTTCTAAGTTGGATGTGTGATTATTATAAGTATTACGGCGCCGAAAACGCAATCGTGATAACGCAGCTCACGCTGTTCCTCTTCCACGCCAGGCAAGCCTACGATTACAAAACTACCGATAATTCGTACTCAATGGCTCTACGCTACATCTTGCAATGTCTCACCGACACGCGAGCCCCGAACTATCCGGCAACGGAAGAAAGAAAGAGTATCATTCGAGACATACATCGCGAGTATCAAATTGAAATGGACAAACGAGCCGAAGAAAAGAAAAAGAGAGACGCCCAAGCCATGGCAAAAGCGGCCGTACCGCCAAAATACCAAATGACACCGGCTCCGATCATCACTATGGCAACGACAGCGACAACTCAACCGTCGACGGTTGGAGTGCGAACCTCACTTGGAGCCGCGCAGCGAGCTTTGGCCCCGCGAGCACCGACCACGAGCCAATCGATACAGATGCCCCAGCCGGGTATTCTAAAAGCGGGCAAAACCCCGGTCAAAGTTTTGCCTAAAGGTCGCGGATTTCCGCCGAAATGAGTCGAAAGGGATAAGTATCACGATGCTAACGCATCTCCTTTTTTTTCTTTCACTAGTTTATTCTTTTCCACTAGAATCTTTTCTTTGAAATCTCTAAAAAATTTTTTAAATTCTCGGTGCTAAATACTAGTTTTCATTTGCTCATCACGTTGTGCCGTAACATTTTTTGTGATAACATCGTTTAAATTTTCTTTGTTTGTGTAGTATGTGCCGCAGAGTAGAGAAACGGACAAATCGTCGAAAGAAAACTTGCCCAAAACGAGCTAAACGCTCTCATTCGATCAATACGCAAATTCACCACGACACGTCGAAATCGCTTGAGGCGATTTAGATCGAAAGGGGGAGGAGTGTTGTGGAGCAATTTGACGTATTTGTAAAGCTCGTGTCGTTTGCGAAAAAGATCGGCAAGTTTGATTTGGAAAGATCGTGACGAGACCACCGAAGAGGCGTGGCTACAATGTGAAGAAATTATGAAAGTGTTCTTTCATTAGTTTGCGTTGTACTGTAGCCGAAAGGTTGTGTTTTTGGTGTTTGTCTGAAAAGTGTGTGGCGGCTTTGTACATTAGTAAATTGTGTGAAAAGTCTGTTCTAAGTTAAGTCAAACTATTTGGAAAATAGTTTGAGTAAGCGAGTGAGACTCCGAAGCGAATAAGATCGTACGGCGCGAGTTTCGGCATCCGAAAACCTTTGACGACCTGAGCGAAGATCCCTGGATAAAATTGACACAGCGCTCTCTACGAGCCCGTCAATCTCCTGCGTTCGACTATCGTTGCGTTGATTCCGTAAAACACTCCGAGTGTTTCGTCTACAGCGTTCCGCACGCTCTTCTACGTTCCGTACGTCTCTTCTAAAACGCGCGATAAATCGTCGAGCTACACAGCTAATTTCTCATCTGCGTTCTGTCGTCTATCATCTCTCAATTTCTCACGCACGACAATTTATCCGCTATTTTAATATTCATCAGGGTGGCCACCGGTTTTTCAAAATGAAATTCCCGGTTTTCTCCCGGTTTTCCCGGTTATGTTTTAGAATTTTCCCGGTTTTTCAAATAGGTATAAGTTTCATCTAACAAACTAATATTGAGAAATATAACGTCGATTTGCCGACCATTGTTTAAATGAATTATAAAAATCTTGAAAAGTATATAAAATAGTAATCAGTAGAAATGACATGAATTTTCATCAATAAATGAATTCATGATGACACGATACGCGGACGATGCTTGTGAAAAAGTAAAAATGCTGAAAGTATTGATTAATTCAACTTATATACTACCATAAGTTAATAAGTATGTATAAAAAAGTACAAAAAGAAAAAAAAATTGCCGCGAAGCGGCGAAATTTTTTCTCATTTTTGTGTACTTTTGCACGAAAAACATTTCATTTGCCACAAAATTCCCGGTTATTTCCCGGTTTTCCCGGTTCGAAAAAAAATCCCGGTTAATTCCCGGTTTTCCCGGTTGGTGGCCACCCTGATTCATGTGGTTCCGATTAGGATTATCCAATTTTATTTACAATTCTCTGTCCGATCCGGCGCGGAGCGCTGGAAAATTTTTTGGGTTTTCACTTTATAGCTGGAAAATGAACATTCACAACGTTGGGAAATAAATTAAAATCAAACTGATGAAGTATAGGTTTTATATTCTAAAACGCAGGAAAATAAATCTCTCCAATGGATATTCGTGAACAGAAGTTCTAAAATCACAGTCAAGAATGATGTCTCCAATTTCCATTTTCAATGAACCCAAAATTTCATGCTAAAAATTTTTTAAAAATTCCAAGCATGGAGAGAAAAAATTGAGAGAATTGATGAAGATTGAAAAAAAATTACGGCGGAATACTGACTGTTATTGTTGAGAAAATGAGACGAGCTAACTTGTTTGATAGAATCTGTTGAGCATTAATTGGTAAGTCGAAGTAGATATGCTAACGGCCGCGCCTGATGGAATATAGTTATAATTATACCCAAAAATTTTGAGATTTTGACCATTTAAAGTCCACCAAAACGCATCTTTTCGGTTTAGAGTTCCCCAAAATTTTTTCCGCAATGAGAACCATACCCAAAATTTTTTTCCTCATTTCGAAATTTTTTTCCTCAAAAGACCCCATTTGAGGAAAAAAAACGGTGTCCCCCTCCCAAGTACAGGTATGCCCCAAGTACAGGTATGAATGAAATGCAGGAAAACTAGCTTTTGGTGCCTATTCCGATTAAATTAAGCTGATTTATTGATTTGAGAGTGAGCAACAAAAAAATTTTCTGTGCAACCAAAATTTTTCCCCAAGTTGCACATTGCAACCTAGCCTGTGCAAAAAAGAAACCCCTGCCTGGCTAAGATTATGTCCAATTAGTTAATATTTAAGATGAGTGGGCCGGCTTAAAGCGCCGAGAAAATTCTGCTTTCTAAAATGCCTCTAAAAATCAAAGAAATTCAACCCTAGACCAGTCAAAAAATTTGTGCGAATTGGCACAAGTGCTCAAATTTCTTTGCACTATTCCAATTTTTTAGTGCCAAAAATCATGTTTTTTGGAACAAAAAATACCGTTTTCATGGCACACTATCGATTGCTTGATTTACTGTGGCTCCGCATCGAATTTTATTCAAGAGCTGTTTGACAAAGCCTACGTGCTTCTCACACTTGATTTTTAACGCAGTCACTCGCACAATCATTTAAGGTCCATGAACGCATGATGGCCTATACTTGTTCACTTTTTACGAAAATGATACAGTCGTTTTATCATCAGATCTACTGATTGCGCAGACTGATTGTTTCATGTACTTACCAGAAATTGATGTTGAGGTGCATCTTGCATCGACGCTTATAGCAAACACAGTCTTCGTTCTTCCATTTTCAACATCAACATTCCATCACTATACTTCTCGCTTCTATTTCCATGATCACTCGACTGTCCGTCACTTATAAGATTCACGATGTGCGCACGAGATTCGGCATGAAAGTGCCACGTACAGTTGACCCAGCCAAATCCAGCGTTCAGTGTCATACTCTAAACGTCAATTATACATAGCCTTTGGAAAAAACGATGACGGTCAATCGATTACTGTAACTCCGACGGATGGAGATAATCAAAGATCGTGAGACTATAACAACATTCGCAACGTTGTCAGTATGATATTCCACAATCTTTCAAGCCGATATCAAGTCAACCTTTCGGACGGTAGTGTTCATCATACATGTACGTGGGGGCGGGGGGTTGGGGAGTTTTAACTCCCAGCAGATTTTACACCCCAGCAATGACTGAGAAGATGACGAAGGAAAATGAGAAGAGAAAATTGTCATAAAAATGGAAATGATGCTGTAGTAACAATTTTTCTACACAAAGCATACTTGATTCCAAAGAAGTAACATGAAAACTTTAAAAAGTGCTGTCTAAGCAAACAATCTTACATATCTGACTAATATAAGTTGAAGAATATGCTGCTTGGATGTTAGAAGACCTATCTAAGATCTTTTTTTCGTTATCAAGAACGAAAAAAAATTTTATTCTACCCTCCGTCCTGGCAGAATTTCTATGCTGTGCATACATGGTGCTCACATTTCTGTTACTGGTGATGCGACAATGGTACGTAAATTGATTGAATGCAAGATTGCCAGTCTCGATGGATCGATCAGACAAATGAACGTTGAGAAAGTATTTGGTGTAAAATCGATGTCTGTTCACTTTAAAGCAGTTATCGGATTTTGCAAACGTCGAGTAAATCTTTTTCATACTACGGTTTCCTCGAAATTCCGCTCGTAGAAGGATCTGCCCGGTAATATATAGGATATGCAAATTGTTCACCAATGTGGTGGCGTCACTTAATGCAAACACGGGATTTGCGTGACACAGTGCAGATAGGCTTCGTGCAGATTTTGTTTGTGATTTCTGCACTGATGCAAAATTTTTTGAGTCATGTGTTTGATCACACACACTTTTCTGTAATGTGTCAGTCATTGATTTTGAACTTTTAAAATCAATTATTTTTCTCATTTCAAGACTTCAAAATGTCTAGTCAAAAAACTAAAAATTCGTTTTTCCAAAAAAAAGAATTACACATTTAATTTGCTTTTTTCCTATATTCAGTATTATTGTAGGGAGTGCAGAAACTTTTTTAGGCTTTTCTACACTTTGCAGAAAGCCGGGTGCAGAAAAAAACATTCCGTGGGGATACAAACTACCCCAAGAGTTTTGAAACTGGAAAATTTTGTATGAAAAAAAAACATTTCGGCCAACATTTTGTGAATTTTTTGTCTCAAAAACGTAAAAAGCAAGGGTCGAAATTTCGAAGATGCACATATACGGCTGAAAAGTGTATTTGATGCACTCAGCTGCAGAACATACTTTTTCACAGACATGGGAAATTTTTAATAAGGAAGAATGAAAATCCAATATTACAAAAATGAATTTCTTCCAATGTTAACCCAAGTTTTCAAAAATCTAGTCCACCCATTTATCTAGCTTGGCATCTATTCAAGCGAATATATTCTTATTTTGTCTGCCCCATCGGGGCAGACAAGTGGGCTTCAACCATGCAAGAAAACCCTCCTAGAAGCACATTGAAGTTTTACATTTTGGCATCGTCACATCAAAGAAAAAATAAAAAACAATCTTAAAGCGACGAATCCTTACTTTCGATTGAAGTAAAAGATGTGTAAACCGCATGATACTCAAAACACATTGTAAACAGTGTGTAAAGTGACCAAACAGAGCTCCGAGGTCCGGGGGCGACTTTTTTTGGGGCCGGGGGTCAGTGATTCCCCAAAATTTTGTAGAAGGGGTCTTCGAAGGGAAGAAAATTCGATTTTTTCACCAAAATAGTCCGAAAGACGGTTCAAAAAATAGTAATTTTGTCTAAAAAACGGTAAAAATTAATACATGGCGCGAACCGCCGAGAAAATTGACGTTTTTGACAATTTTTTGCTAAAAAATAACATTTTTCATCAAAAAATTGACATTCTTCAGTATTTTTCCGACCAAAAGTATGGGGGTCCCTATGACTTTCATATGACTAACCATAGGATTGGAAAACCCTGGGGAGGAGGGTCGCCCAATGGCTAGCCATATGTCCGACGATTTCTGGGGGGGGGGAGATTCCTATGGCACTTCCCCCCAATTACATGTATGATTGAATACTCGATTGCCAAGAAAAACAAAAAATTGCAGAAATACCTTTGTTCACACACAGAACAATTTTTTGTGTAAAGTAACTGCGTCCATTGAATTCCCCATGGTCAGAAACTCATTCCCCCAAAAATTGCAGAAATACGTTTGTTTACACTCAGCACAATTTTTTTGTGTGGCGGACTGCATCAACCGAATTCTCCATAGCCGAAAACGTCTCCATCCAAAAAACGCAGTAAAGCATTTGTTTACACTCAGTATATTTTTTTGTGTAAAAAGACAGCGTCCATTGAACCCCCCCCCCCGGTCAAAAAACCCTTCCACCAAAAAATCACGGAAATAAGGTTGTTTACACCCGGGATAATTTTTTTGTGTAGAGTGACCGCATCCATTGAATTCCCAATAGTCGAAAACCTCTTCCTCAAAAAAATCACAGAAATGCCTTTGTTTTACATACATGCAGGATAATCAGATAACACTACATCTGTTTCACCAAAAAAATAATTTTTTTAAAACCCAAACGAGGGGGATTTTTTCCAACTTTGGTCACTCATTTAATTCGACCAAATCAATATTTTCAAAAAATAAAAAAAGCGTTTCGAGTGGGCACTCGTTAGATGCATGGGTAAAAGGATTCAGAGATGCATACCCATTTAGGAACCTGCGGCAACTCGAGGCCCAAAAAAGGCTGTTTTTCTGCATGTCTTTGGCGCCCCACCTAGCACCATCATAGGTGGTGCGATAGCGTCAACCTATAATATACTTGGCCCCAAATTTCATGTCCCCCTACCCTAGCGCCGAAACGGTAAGAGCTAGAACCTTCGGTTTTTTTTCATAATTTTGGGCATAGGGGCAAACTATGGGGTGCCTTTTGTCAATTCGCCTCTACCTGCTAGTGGTGCTCGGTTGTACCCCAAAAACATGTAAAAAAGGCACTTTTGAGGCCCCCCGGTTCCACCATGCCCATCAATGAGTGTGCCATATTCAACCTCCATACTTCAGCCTTAGCGTCTTGGGTGTGCAATCTCAAATGCGATTGATTATTTTTTTGAAATATGGCCTCAATTCAATTATATGCTTCTCCAAAGTCCCGAGAACCGCGAAATTTGGCAATTTTGTTATATAAACTTAACGGCTTCAAAAAAATACTTTTTTGCAGCATTGGTGCCCGAATTTTTTGCAGTTCCAATTGAACCGGTAGTCTTATTGGGAAAATCATGGGAAATTTAATGGACGCGGTCACTTTACACAAAAAAATCATCATTAATGTAAATGAAGGTACTCCCGTGACTCTTTGGAGGGAGGTGTTTCCGACCATTGGGAATTCGATGGACGCAGTCATTTTACACAAAAAAATTATCCCGAGTGTAAACCAGCTTATTTTCGCGATTTTTACAGGTGAAAGGGGTTTTTAACCGCTAGGAATTCAATGGACGCGGTCACTCTACACAAAAAAAAATCATCATTGGTGTAAATGAGGTTACTCCTGTGAATTTTTGGAGGAAGGGATTTTCGAGCATTGGGAATTCGATCGACACAATCATTTTACACGGAAAATTATTCTGGGTGTAACAAGCGTATTTTTGTAATTTTTTGATGGAGGGGGTTTTTGACCATGGGCAATTCAATGAATGCGGTCACTTTACACAAAAAAAATTATTGTGTGTGTGAATTAGCGTATTTGTGTGATTTTTTGGTGGAAATAGTTTTCGACGATTGAAGCGGTCACAAAAATTATCTGGGGTGTAAACAAGCGCATTTTAGTGATAATTTTGTGGAAAAAGTTTTCGACCTCAAGGAATTTGATGAATGTGATCACTTTACACAAAAAATTATCCCGGGTGTAACCAAACGTATCTTTCGTGATTTTTTGGTGAAAGGGGTTTTCGACCGAAGCGAATTCTTGAAAAGAACTGAAGGAAATGAAGGAACTCTCGTGACTTTTTGGAGGAAAAGGTTTTTGACCATTGGGAATTCGATGGACGCGGTCATTCTACGCAAAAAATTATCTCGAGTGTAAACAAGTGTATTTTTGTGATAATTTGGAGCAAGGAGTTTTCGACCACGAGGCATTCAATAAATGCGGTCACTTAACATAAAAAATTATCCCGGGTGTCAACAAGCGTATGTTCGTGATTTTGTGTGGAAGGGGTTTTCGACCATGGAGAATTTAATGAATGCGATCACTTTGCACGCAAAATTATATTGAGTGTATACAAATGTATTTATGTGATTTTTGGGGAAAGAGGTTTCTGACCATGAGAAATTCAATGGACACAAGCACTTCACACAAAAAAAAGTTCTTGATCATGGGGGAGTCAATGGCAACGGTCACTTTACATTATGTTTATAACGTGTTTTAAGTTTTATGTAGTTTACACATCTTTTAATTTTACGAAAGTGAGAATTCGTAGCTTGAAGATTGTTTTTTATTGTTTCTTTGACGTGACGATGCCCAAATTTAAAACTTCAATGTGCTTCTATGAGGGTTTTCTTGCATGGTTGAAGCCCACTGAAAAAAGATGGACTAGTTCATGAGAAAATACCCCGATGGGGCAGACAAAAGAAGAGTATATTCGCTTGGATAGATGCCAAGCTAGATAAATGGGTGGACTAGATGTTTGAAAACTTGGGTTAACATAGGAAGAAATTCATTTTTGTAATATTGGATTTTCATTCTTCCTTATTAAAAATTTCCCATGTCTGTGAAAAAGTATATTCTGCAGCTGAGTGCATCAAACATACTTTCCAGCCATATATGTGCATCTTCGAAATTTTGACCCTTGCTTTTTACGTTTTTGAGACAAAAAATTCAAAAAATGTTGGCCGAAATATTTTTTTCATAAAAAATTTTCCAGTTTCAAAACTATTGGGGTAGTTTGTACCCCCATGTCCTCCCTCACACATGGGTGCTATTAACTGCGTTGAATTTTTTGCTGTTTTTCGTGTCAATAAAACAGGAATCAACTTTTGGAAAGTGACACATGAGATCCCACTCAGCTTTTTAAGAAAAGGCTACAGCACAAAGTCTTCTCAGAACTAAATCGATTGTGCAAGGTATGTTTAATTCACTCATTTTATATAACATACATATCGTATAGAATTCACTCCGTAAGTTTTAGTGATTACAAGCTATAAACAAATTTATTCTCCTCTGTTCAACTATTCAACAAAATAGCATCATTCACAGTTTTTGGATTTGAACTGAAATTTGCAGGCAGAGGGAAAGCTTTTTGCGGGATGGCAGACGGGAGGAAATTTCACCCATCCCTGTCGCTCCCATCCTGCTTTCAAAAAAGTCGTACTGTTGCCATGGGAGTGTGAGTTCAGTGGGGGAGAACCGGGTATGGGATTCGGCGCACACCCCTAATATAGGCATGGAGCATTTTTGTATGTTCTACCCTGTTCTCCCATTTGCAGATCAGTGCCCAATGACTGTAACCAAGGCCCAGTAGCACTAAAGAGGTCTAAGCTCGAGCTATAGATAATCTCGAACAAAAAGGCGACTCGGTTTGATATCAAGTTCGGTATAATTTAAATGTCATCAGAATTATAACGAGCTCAATATCGAGACTATCCCAAGCTCATGCTGTCTGGTTGCACTAACATTTTCGCATAATTTTCTTGTCCCTAAAGCAAATAAATATAATAATTTGTGCAATTCCCAAACTCGAACTCAAACCTCAGTATTGGTTAACCCTGAAGTGAGTATTGTTAATGCACTGGAAGAAAATAATTTGGGCATTGCGATTAGCTCAAACTCAGGATCATCAGTTTAATCCCGATGTTGAGATTATCTTCATGTTATTAGGTTAGTGCAACCAATCTCAGGTTTCTTTATAGTTCTGAAAATGACTATAATATGTCTCCCACCATTTTTCAGCTAGTATGAGAGGCAGAAGTTCTGAATTGGTCGGGAGTTAGGATGCTATTGGTTTAACATTTCTTTGCATTTGAAGGCATGTGCATATTATTTTCATGTAGAAAAATGTTACTGTAGTTAATGCCAGGGGAAGGACAAAATGCGCGGTCCTGCAGCAGAGTGTATCTTTTCACAGACATGGAAAATTTTTTTGAGAAAGGAATGAAAAAAAGGAACGAAAATCCACTATAACGAAAGTGATTTTTTTCAAACTTTAACCTAAGTTCTCAAAAATCTAGCCCACTTCTTTTTCTGGTTTGGCAACTATCCAAGCAAGTATATTCTTCTTTTTTCTGCCTCATCGGGGTATTTTCTAATAAAATAGTTTGAATATAAAGCCGCAACGAACTTTGTTACCCCCATATTTGCCCATATAGCGGATATTATGCAAAAAACCTCATGTCTCTATCGATAAATGTTTTTGCTCTAGGGAGTAGTTAGATTTTAGGGAACCAAGTATATTATAGGTGGACGCTACTGCATCCCTGTGATATACCTTAAAACCGGAAAAATGCAGGGGTCGCTAAAGTATGTAAGTGCCTAAAGTAATTCCAAATTTTTTACCGAAATCATCTGCTTCCAAAAATCATAAAATAGCCTAAGCCTAGGTCTAAGCTTGAGCCAAAACCGAAGTCTGAGTCTGAGCCTAAGCCGAAGCTTAGGGTAAGCTAACCTAAGGTAAATGTTGTGCTTGTTCTTTTCTTATCGTCCATTTCAGGTAAGTGTCAAGTAGTTGGAAGCCCATGCATTAAGTTCGATCCCTGGCTATCACTCCTGCCGAGATCTTATTCTCTTACGACCTACTGGTGAGCCGCCCGACCTTCAATGCCAATTCTGGAGAATTGCCTTTCCCACTCTTGCCTCCAATGATACACAAAAAGTTTCTACAAATTACTAATGACCATGCTGCACTTTTGGAGCCAGTGCCATGCCCAAAACTAATCGTTTGTCTATCGAAAATCACTCGAAAATGGCAGCATTTGCAAAATCAGCTTTATCACAACGTCAAATAATCGATCAAATATCATCGAAGTACATCAAAAAGTGCTATTCAACGTTTGTTAACCAAGAAAAATGCTTTGGGATACTTGGAAAGAAAAAAGGGATCAGGGAGACCGTAGAAAACAAATGTTAGACTCGATAGGCAACTTGTTCAACCAGCACTTGGAAATCGCAAACAGTCATTGGGTAAATTATCTGCTGATTTTAAATGTTTAAGTGCTGTTAAATTGAGCCGAAGTAGCATTAAGCAGCGTTTAGCACCAGTAGGACTCAATATTTATGTATGTAAGCACAAACCTATGCTATCAAAGGCGAATTTGATTAAAAGAAAAAATGGGCAAAATTAAATTTAGAACAACCGATTGAATATTGGAAATCAGTGATTTGGTCCGATGAATCTTGGTTTTGTTTGGTTACAGACAGACCCGAATATTGCATATGAAGAAGTGGCGAAGCTTATAAGCCTGAATGTTTGAGTAAAATGGTGAAAATGGATGAGGGTGGGATAGTTTGGGGTTGTTTTAGCCACTCACATGTTGGGGCATTGTTTTGGATCGATCGATTCAAAGTGAATTCCAAGGCCTACTGTAATATTTGGGAAGCTAGCTTACACCAGACAATTGCCACATTGCCTTCCGACATTAAATTTGTGTTTCAACAGGATAATGCACCATGTCACACAGCAAAAAATAACGAAAAAATGGTTTTCTGATCAGTCCATACCCATGATCAGTGATTGGCCTCCCCAATTACCAGATTTGAACCCAATAGAAAATTTATGGGACTATATAGATAAGAAGATTCATGATACGCCATGTACAAGTTGTTTTGAATTGTGAGAAAGAATTGAACAAGCTTGGGATGCAATGCCAATTGATCTGATCCATCGTCTCATTTTAAGCATTCCAAATAGACTGAGCGATTTGTTGAAAATCAAAGAAGTGCCATCAAATATTGATTCTTTAAAACACTAATGATTGTGCTTAGTGTAAAATGAAATTTGCAGTAAGTTTTTAGTTTTCAAATTCTTACAGGTATGCAAAACATTCAAAAATAAGGTAAAAAGTTCAAAAAAGCTGCTGGTCCATTTTTTATGGAGAATAGCACACTAGCTTTCGATAATCAAATGACATCTTTGCCAACCTCATCAATGGACCATAGCATCCTTGTTCCACAAAGTGCACTCCCTCAAGTTAGTTTACTGCTTTTACATCCATCTGTCTCTGTTTCTAGCCATTCTGCCTCTCAAAACGGAGCCCAATACAATGATCCACAGCTCTTTTATGCCGCCCCACGGATGTGTTCAGCTGCACCATTGGGTCCAGGTCAGGCTCTACATCCTACTGAAACCAACAGGGCTCGTGCGTTGGCTGGGTCAAATCACTTATGGACTGCGTCTCCAACTGCAGCTGTTACAGCATCTTCTGGTACTAGTACTGATCACCCTGATTCAACCCATTCATTTGTCAATGTCCACCCTCAGCTTGCCCCTGCTGGCGCCCAACCAGGTAGCCACAACCACCCTAGTAGCCTCGCCATTGCCAATGCTTATGAAGTTCAAAATTTCCACACCAAAGCACGCAATGCCCTCGAAAGTTTAAGCAATGCTACCATGCAGATCACCAATAACATTCTGACAGTTCAAATGATAAATCAAATAAAAGGCACCATCACTGATTGAATCCAAGCCCAACAACTTCAAGTCCAATGCAACATCAAAAAACAAAATCAGTTGGCAAACGCCTGCATTACGGCGCTTGTTAAACAAATGCAACAACTCCTAGCAACTGCAACAGCCTTGTGTGCCAATCCACCAACCCCAAGGACACTGTGGGGTAGTTCTCAGCCTCCCTGTGAGGATTCCTGTGATATCTATATCACAAATGACACCCACAGAGACCTTGAACCAGCTCTGGTTTATTCAAGAGGGCCGCCACATATCAAACCTAAAGCGCCATCTATGGATACCTTTTACAACAACACATTCCACTGTGCTGGCCCCAGAGAAGACAACCATCCATGTACCACACCACCCTGTGGTCCACCACCTCCAGCGCACCCATTTGATTTCTCAGATTATCTACCTGAGGACTACTATCATACATTCTACCACCACTACAATCCACTGCGGTGCATGTCTCATCATGAAGAAGATAGTCAGATCAAGACAATAGTTGACAATATGCATCCGTTTGTTATCCATGGCATGTTCTCAAATAGGAAGCTCATACAATTTTTCATATGCCTCAAAAATGAATTCAGCTACAATGCATCATCTTACCCCCAACACACCGAGTGATATGATACAAGATATGAGGTGCTATGGAGACTCAAAGAATTTCCTCATGTTCCAATTGGTGCCTGACTGTAATCAAATGATGCTAAAACACAAGCTAACTGCTATTGCACCCGAAGCCAGTGAAGAACCCACAGCTTTTCTAAGTAAAGTAATGACATATGTTCAGTTATTATATCAAAATGAGGAC
Source organism: Romanomermis culicivorax (assembly GCA_963922205.1). Lineage (NCBI taxonomy): Eukaryota > Metazoa > Nematoda > Enoplea > Mermithida > Mermithidae > Romanomermis > Romanomermis culicivorax. Next base: position 635,561 of record CAWUHX010000062.1, read on the forward strand.
CAAACTTTTCAGCACAAACAAGTAATAGATACATTTTGAACCAAAATGCCTGTTTTCTACCAAATCACTCAAGCAAAAGATTTCACAAACATTCAACAATTGGCCAATGCCATTGCCAAAGCTCAAAGCATCTTCAACACCACGAAAGTGGAGATCAGCGCCACTGAGCAGCCATTCTTGGTTAATCAGGCTGCTCTGATGGCCATGACCTTGCGATCATTGCTGCTATTGGTATACTGTTTTGGCTACCACAGAAGCCTGGACCAATCACAAAAATGCTGCCATGACAGAGAACACTCAGCAAAGAGACACGCACCTGACAACACCATGGTACCAGCAAAGAATGAATCCGTCCAAGCTGGGCCATCACATACAAAAGTTCTTTTAGAACAACTAATCGAAAGATGGGATCACGACCAAGAAGAATGCAAGTCACAATACTGCCTGAATGATACTAACACTCATATAAGGGATAGCAACTGCGACAAAAATCCGAGCCCCACAACCAGTACTGGGATCATTTTGATAACTCCACCAGCAGAGACCGCCCTTGATTGCCACAAAATCAACCTACTGGCCTGTGGTGTGATGCCCACAAACCCTGCATGCACAATACAGATGATTGCCTCTGGCTCAAGTGCCATAATGCTCAAAGAATCTGTTGCCATGATCAAAATTGACCCAATTATGCCATACTACAGCCACCCACAACCGATTTCTGGACAAACTCCAACAATGTCAGAGGTCAGCACCATGTGAAACCAATGCAGTGGACCCAGCTGGCAAGGAAACAGCTATTCACATGGCTCACAGGCGTATTATAACCAAGGTAACCATTTTTCTAGAAATAATCATAGTATTTAGAATCTATTCCAACTATGGCTATACCACTGTTTGGAAACAACATATCCATTATAATGCACCACCCACACCACACCTACGAACTCATCTTGCACCAGCTCACAATCACCTGAAGTCCCACTCCTGTTGCCAGCATTACCAATGAGTTCAGCCATCCTCCCGCAAACAATTCAAAAGCACCCAGCTACAGTCAAATGACATCAACTACCGATACAGTCATGCTATCTGAAGAAGTTGCTGTCGCCACTCCTATTGTCAGCCCAAGAATTGTCTGGTAGGCTGCCACAGCCAATGCTGCAGATGATCACTTCCATATTCCTTTGTCCATCTGCCAAACCCACAACCTCACACTGATCACCAAATTTTTTTAAAGAAGTACCCAATTTCCAATCCCAGTTAAAATCAGCAACATCAAAACTTACACCCTCATTGATACTGACACCCAATGTTCAGTATTATCCTCTGACCTTATTAAATGCACTTTTGACAAACAAACATTGTCCTTACCAACTTGTGGCAAACTCAAAGTCATTGCACCACCATCACCAACCATGGCCCTGTTGTAATTACCATGGAATCTGCTTTTGGTGATCACATGATCAAATGTGTCACTCTTGATGATGACATCAGCAATCAATGTATTATCGGCACTGATTTCTTACCATGCTCAGACATCCATGTCATTCTCAACTTTAAAGATTTTCATGATTAAAAAGAAAGGCAGATCTTGGGGTCCCATCATCAATTACCACAGCATCAATGAGGTAACTCCTGGTGATCACTTTCTGATCCCACCAATAGGTTATTACGCAGACATTATGGGCAGCCCAAAATTCTTTGCTACACTCAATTGGAAAGCTGAATACTGGCAAGTACCTCTCAACAACGCCTCCCATGATAAGATGACCTTCATCTGCCAGGACAGTTTGTTCTGCTTTGAAGTTTTACTCTTCTGCCTCAAGAATGCACCCCCCCAAATTTCCATGATCAAAGGAACAAATTTAGGACTGTTGTAGTGACATTCCCAGTCTCCCACAACTGTTTTGATGTCGCTTTACAACTTCTTGCATCTTACAACCAAAGATGAGCATGTCTCAAGCATCTCATCTATTTTCAAACAGGGTGATGCAATTACTGCAGTCATTGCATCATGTGCCGGAATTTCAGTCAGTGATTCAGAGTTAGTGTTTTGTAATTTTATCAACTGTTCTTACCTCTGCAGTGTAAACTCCTCACCGTGCAATTTTATGGTTATCACATACATTATTTTAAATTGAGAAATCAGTGATTTCTCAATTTGATCCATTTAGGTTTACTAAGTACTTACCTTTTTCTGCGTTGACCCCTGGTTTCCTTTACTTCTCATCGAATACTGGAGGCCATACCTCATAGGACATCTGCCTTAAGTTATTTTCCAAGTTTTTATAAGATGCTAATGAAGTCTCAAAAAATTCCTCATACCCCACCGGGGAATAGCGCTTGGCTAGTCACTCCCATGGCACTTAGCAACTCACTATTTGCCTCTGAGTCCTCAAGTAATGTAATTTCCATGCAACCAGCACCAGTTGCGCAGGCAGTTGTACCATCAACTCTCACTCTCTCACAGGTGGGATTGGGTCCTCAGAATTCTGTGGATCAGGTGCAAATGTCAGCTAATTTGGCACCGAGTAATTCCCTCAGGTAACTCAAAATTTATCTTCCCAGTCACCCTATGTAATTAATCTTCTAAATTCAGCTCAAAATACACCTCTTAATTCTGTTTCCTTGGTGCCGCAGCCTCAGTTGGTTGCAGCTCCCATTTTGCAATCGGCAACTGCTCCTATTGGGGTCACCAGTTCTCAAGCAAACATAGCCTGGTGAATTCAGCAGTCACTACTGGGCGGCATTATTTCTAGCTCTCAACAAACTTCTGTACAACCTGTTTCTTCTGATTCTGATTCTGTAAATGTTGATTATTCTGTAATGTCCTCTTCTCACCCTCGTAAGAGTAGGAATGTATGAAAGAAAGCTTCAGCGCAGTTAACTGCCCTGGGGGAAGCTACCAAGTCAGTTACACAAAATATTCCTACTACTGCCACTGTTAATCAGATTCACGGTTTTGTTGAAAACAAAACCAGAGAGAGTGAGGAAAGAAATCTGTGACTCCCAAACAAACTTCAGGCAAAGCATAATAGTCAAACTGCTACCATGTCTGCCACTATAACTAGCTTAATGAAACAGTTTAAGCTTTTCATTTCTGCAAGGTCAGGTAATTCCTCTGCTGTAAATCATGTAAGTAATTTAAGTAACCCTCCTATTTCTATATCTCAACCTTAACTTCTTGCAACTCATAGGATGCCTGTAACTAGTACTGTACATGTAATGTCTCACATACCTGCTATAGCTCCTGTAATTAAGTTGAAAACTCCTAATTCTGAGCAATCTAATCCCCATAGTCAGTGTGATTCTTCTGTAATTGAAGAAGAGCATGTACCTACCTCTAAGATACCTCACAATTCCTTGCATACTATTCCTCAACCAGGTTTTTCTGATTACCCTCCATTAAACTTTCCACATAACTATGATTATCACACCACTGATATTTTCTACCCATCACATCGTGATGAGGAAAGCCAAATTGAGGGAATAGTTAAGAATATGACACCTCTCTGCATTAATGAAGCAACTTGCAATAAGCAATTGCTACGCTTTTTCAGTTCCGTTTTGATTTAAATATTTATGTTAAGATGAGCACACTTTGCATATTAACTCGTGATGCTCCTAGTGATACTATTCAGGACATCAATTATTATGAAGGAGCTAAGCATATCTTAATGTGCTCTCTTGCTCCTACCTGTGATAAGATGAGCCTCAAACGTGAGTTAGATTCGATGATGCTGAGCTCAGGGGAAGACCCTGCTGCTTTTCTCAGCCGAGTCATGACTTACGTTTAACTTCTATTTCCTGATAAGGATAAGAAATTCGGCCATGAGATAGTCATCAAGACGTTTTTGATGAAAATGTCTGTTTTCTACCAAATTTCAATTGGTGATGATGTGCAGGAATTTACTACTGTTCAACAACTTGCCACAGCTGTCTCTAAATCTCATAACATTCTGGAAGCTACAAAAGCCAAGATTGGTACTGCAGAATGACCCATCCTCATCAATCAAGCTGACCCACGGTCTCAACCTCAACCACTTACTCCTCCTTCTCAAAGACACCATGACAGAAGACATTTTCCTTACTCACAATCTCCTAATCGTAACTCTGATAATTCCACTTCTGATAAACGTAGAGTATCTTTTAGTGAAGCTACTGTTCCTGTAGGTAAGATTACTGACCTTCTTCAGCAAATCACTGATGGAGTTCATAATCACAAGCCACCTGCTTTCACTTCTGAGTCTCGACCTTCTCGCTGTCAATATCCGACTAACAAAATTCGCAATAATTCTGCTAATGATGATTTTTCCGCCTCATGCAGCCAGGATCATTCATGTTCTGATAATCGTTCTGATTTTCATCCTTGTTATGACAGGTCTCAGAGTAGGGATCATAACTGACCTCTATCCATCCAGTTCACTGGTCGCTGGTGTGAGGCTCACAAAAGCAACACACACAACACTGCAGACTGCAAATGGTTAGAGTGCCTTAATCCTCAAACACAACCTTCTTCTGATCATCAAGTAATTCCTTATACTGAGAATAGGTATCAACACTGTTACAATCCAAACTTTGGCAAGGAGGTTCGCATCAACCCAAATTGGAGAAACAAGAGAGGCAGCTACAGTAATAGGGGAAACTCTTATTATGGTGGCAGTCGTGGGTGGTTTGTACTATAACACATATGCTAACTGTGATGCTGATGTTTGTAATGTTGTTACTTCGGCTCCTCATTATGATTCTGCTAATTTTCCTATTGACTATCATACTTACCCCAAGGGGACCCCTCTGGCAAACCCTTGGGTTGAGTTTTCTGCTAATAATAGGCATTTTAATGAGACAACCTCTACTCCTCTTGCACTACCTGCTCCTCAATCCCAAACTCTAATTTCTAGTACTCCTGAACCTACTCACCAATCTGAATCAGTTTCTTAACCACCATCTGCAAATATTGTGCAAACTGATCCTAAACCTGATAACTCTGCTAATGCAACTCTGTTTTCTCCTGGTATTATTGGTTGGGATGTGGAAGACATCTCAGGGAATGATCCTTTGATTGCATACCCAGCAATATGCCATATAAGTAAGTGCACTCCTGTTTCCGATATTTATGTAAAAAGCTATCTGCCTACTAATGCCTTCCTCATTCCTATCAAAATTGGATGCATTACTGCAAATGCTCTCATTGATACAGGTGCTCAGTATTCTGTGTTATTGTCTGGTCTTGTTAGATGAGCCTTTGAGAAGATTGATACCCCTCTACCTGTCTGTGGCCACATACCTTTCGCAGATGGAGCAGTGGTAAAGACCCACCATCCAGTTCTATTTACTATGGAATCTGATTTCAGTCAACATCTTGTCAAATGTGTCATTCTCTATTATGACACCAGTGCATTATTCGAACTGATTTTCTGGCTCATCCTGATGTCCAAGCCATTCTGAACTTCAAGCAAGGATACCTTGAGATAGCCAATAAATGGGAACCCCTTACCATTATTCCTAGACATCTGCCTAACTCACCTGAAATAATTTCAACTCTGAAGAGTCTTGAAGGACCTATTCTAGAAGAAATTCTGATTCATGCCCAATCTTCAGACTATTCCATCATCTGAAAGTGATGAGCCAGTCGAAATGATTGGAGCTGAATCCTCTGATCAACCTGTTCATACCGACACTCCCACAGTTGTTGATCCCAACAATCTAGTTGCCGCTGAACTTGCCGAACCTATTTCTATTGTTGCTGCTGCTACTGTTAAGACTCAACCTTATTCTCAACATTGGATTTGTGGTGATGTTTTTCCACAAACAGAGGCATCATTCCTGATTTAATAGTTCAACCTGCATCTAACACTTCTAACAGTGAAGAATTTCCCATAGAAACTTCAGTGATTAATATCTGTAATTGAACTTGTCCACTTCTGTTTGTCAATAATTCTGGTAACTGTCTTAAGCTTAGCACTAACCAAGTAGTTGCTGTTGTAAAGCACTCTCTGGAAAAGTGGCACACCAGCTCACAAGATACTCTTTCAGGTGGCTGCATCAGAGCGAAGTCCAGCTGATCACCAATCTGCTGCATTAGATCACTCTCTGCCTAATACTTCTGATTCTCAAAAACTTCACTTAGCTCTCAAAAAAATGACTCAGAATACCTCTGTCTCACCCACTCAGAAGGCTAAAGCCATTAAAATATGCAAACAGTATCGTGATGTCTTTAGCTTACCTGGTGATCCTCCTACTTTTACTCATGAGCTCATGGTAAACATCAATACTGGCGATGCACAACCCATCACTAGACACTACTATCTTTCTCCCATTGAACAACACCCTGTAGTCAGGTCTCACATTCAAGAAATGCTCAATAAGGACTTCATTAAACATTCACAGTCCCCTTGGGCTGCTCCTCTTTTTCTAGTGAAGAAGAAGGATGGTTGTTGGCACCTGGTAGTCAACTATCGGAGCATTGACAAAGTTACACCTTGTGATCATTTTCCAATTCCTAGAATTGATGATTACCTAGATGTAATGGGAAATGCAAAGTTTTTCACAGCATTAGATCTGAAAGCAGGCTACTGGCAAGTACCTCTTGACTCTGAATCTCGTGACATAACTACTTTCATCTGCCAAGAAGGACTTTTTCCGTTAGGGGTTTTACCCTATGGCTTGAAAAATGCTCCTGCAGAATTTCAATGCCTGATGGAAAGAATTCTTCATCCTTATATCTGGAAAATCTGCTTTCTTTACATAGATGACATTATCGTTTTCTCCGAAACTTTCAAAGAACATCTCCAACACATTCAGATGATTTTCAAGGCGCTCAGAGACACTAATCTCACTCTTAGAATTGATAAGTCTGAATTTCTACCTTTTAAGGTCAAATTTCTTGGTCACCTTCTGAATTCTGATGGCATCTCTGCTGATCTGGATAAAGTAATAGCTATTTTTGGAGTACCAAAACGCAGATGCATAGCTTTCTTGGCCTTGTACAATAGTGCAAGAGTTTTATTCCTAAACTAGCAACCTTACCTGCACCACTCTATGAGCTGCTCTGAAAAGGGGCGACCTGCACTGTTACTGATCTTCAAAGACTGAGTTAGATGAACCTATCATAGGCGCTGTTACTCACTCTATGGCTAAGACCTCTGACACTCCTCAAACTACTGTGTCCAATCGTCAATCTTGGTTAAAAGATGATTTCCAGTTACCAGCGGTAGAACACATACATGTAACAGAGCCCCGAGGTCTGGGAGGGGGGGTTTGGCCACTTTTTTTGGGCTGGGGGTCAGTAATTCCCAAAATTTCTGGGGGAGGGGTCTCTGAAGGAAAAAAATTCGATTTTTTCACAACAAAAAGGCCTGAAAAACAGTTCAAAAATAGTGATTTTTGTCTAAAAAATTATAAAAAATGTATTTATGGCGCGAAGCACTGAGAAAATTCATGTTTTTGACCAGTTTTTGTTCAGAAATTGACATTTTTCATCAAAAAATTGACATTTTTCCGACCAAAAGTATGGGGGTCCCTAGGGGTACCCTATGGCTTGCCATAAGATTGGAAAATCCTGGGGGGGTGTCGCCCAAGGGCTAGTCATATGGTGAATGATTTCTGGGGGGGGTTCCCATAGCACTCCCCCCTAATTACATGTATGATAGAACAACCCTCTATTGCATCACCATGTGGAATTACTCAACTTCAAAAGGAAGATCATGTTTTAATTGAAATTATAACTGCTCTTAACTCTGATAATCCTCTCAAGTCTCCTACCTGCTTTTTCATTGAAGATGGTATACTCTACCAACAGTCTAAGGCAGCGAGACAGCTCCTTGTCACTGCAGCACTTGTTGATATGGTTCTTCACCAATTCCATGGTGCAAAAATTATGAACCATCAAGGGCACAATTTTACTCTTGATGCCATAAAGCTTCACTTCTGGTGGCCCAGAATGGAAAATGCTGTGCGAACTTGGATTAAAATTTGTAGAATCTGTCAGTTAACTACTGCTAAACTGTCAATCTATAGACCTCTGATTCATATTAAGCCAACATATCCTTTCGAGATTGTCACAACTGATATTGTTAATATTTCCCCTGCAGGTGATCATAGACCTTACATCATTGTTTTCCAAGACTATTTCACTAAGTGGGTAAGCACTCACCTGATCCCTGATTAGAAGGCCTCTACTATAGTAGAATGTTTTGTCAACAATGTCATTCTGCAACTTGGAACTCCTCAATTTCTACTTTCTGATCAATGTAGCTGTTTCACCTCAAAACTCATGCAAGATGTTTGTGAGTTACTGAAGATCAGGAAAGTTCAAACTACTGCCTATCACCCTCAGTGCTAGGGGATGGTTGAGAGATTCTATCAAACATTAATTTCTCAACTTAAATGGTATACCATGGAAGATTCCGATAATTGGGAAGGATACCTACCCTACACAGTCTTCGCATATAATGCAACTCCTCACTCTGCTACCCGCCATTCTCCATTCAAATTGTTGAGTGGTCCCAAGCCTCGAATCACTTTTGATTACAAATGTGCGAAACATCTGACTTCACCTTTAAATTATGATGCTTACCAGCATATTCTGGCCCAATCTTATCTGAATCTGTATAAGAAAGTTTGCAAAAACCTGGATAAAGCAGCAACCTCCAGTAAGTCCTATTATGATAAGAAAGCCAAACAGTGCGAGATCGCCACAAACGACCTCATGTTACTGGTTAACTCTAAGAAAGGCAACAAGATACAGCCCGACTACATCAGCGGGTACATTGTTACTGACACCTCTACTCTTGAGCATAATGTTGTCACTATTGATGCACTAAATACTCCTGGTAGACCTCAAATAGTATCCATTTCTCACCTGAAAAATTATATTCACAATCTGCTAGGAAAACCTTTATAGCCGATGCTGGTGGTCCTCCTCAGCCATCTGCTCTTACTAAATAATTGAGTCAAGTTTGTCAGATATCTGTATTTATTTTCCATGAGAGTAACTAATTTTCATAAATTTTGTAAAATTCTAAGACTCACTATTTTTGGTAGCTCACTTCTGCATTGTTATGTATTTATTTATGCATATAGTCCCATGAACAACCAAATTTTTTCGGCTCTGACTACTTTCTCAAACATAGTCTGAGTTTTCCAGATCTGTTGTCCCTCTGTGTAGGAAAATCTTATTTATAATCTTGAGTTGTATATTATGCACACTAAACCTGACCTCTATATACATGTGCCTTCACCTCTGAATTTCTGGTGTAAACTCCTGCATATACCCTATGGACAAAGGTAGAGGGATTTACCCATAGCTATAGGTTCTGAACAGCAAGCAGTTGTTCAGCTCGGTTTGGATTGAAACAGACCCTCCAATCTCTGAGAGCAGACCTTGGACGACCTTCAGGATTTCAATTCTTGCATGATGCTTGTTTTTGTTTGTTTCTGTTGCAATTGCTTTATTCTGGTTTCTTTCTTTAGCTTAGAAAAATTGTATTTCCAAAGTTGTCCCCTATTTTTTGCAGTTCAAAAATATTAACATTAGTTTATGGTGCAACCTGCCATTTCCATCAATACAGGGCCCTGGCCTTTGCAGTGACCTTCAGTTCGCCAGCGGCCGCCAATCTTTAGCAGTGGCATCAACACCCGGGAGTGGTATGCCACTTGGGCCGACACTTCAGGACATCAAAATGACATTTCATTTTTTGGGGATGGTAAGTTGCATGCACTTTTATAAGCTTTATGTGCTTGTCCTTTTTTATCTTGATCTTTCTGGTTTGAGTTTCCCACTGTGCTTATTTTCCAACTGCCCAAGTGCCAAAAGACTGGCAGTGGTCAGTTTCTGCTGATCTGATCAATCATTATGCCTTGGCCTAGCTTGCGCACATTCTGATGCTGAGGCTGGAGACTGCTTCTGAAGTTAATCTCAAGTTAACTTTGGTTGTGAAGGTCATGCTCAAGTCCATAATCGAGAAAGCCATCTGCCTAATCAAACTTCATTTTTTAAATATTAAAATTTTCAAAATACAAAATTTTTCAAATTTCTCAAATTCCAGACTTACAACTTTTCAAATTTATCACATAAAACACAATCGATTTTCCAAATTTCGAAACATTCTCAGCATCATATTTTCAAATAACTTTACATCAAATTTTCAAAAATTCCTTTTTTTATTTCCTACTATTTTTGGCCAGAACTTTTTTTTCTAACTTCCACTTCTGTTTAAGTATCTCGGAGTACCTGCTCTCAGTCATCTTATCTTAAGAAATGTGTATAATTTATTTTAAATGTTTTTAGAGTTAAACATCAAGTGGCTCATGAGAGTAAGAGAGCTGGAGCAGTGGTACATGTCACTGTTCCAGCGTCTACCTAGTTTCATTTCCTCACCAGAGTTTGTACTCCCAGGCCATCTGCATTCAGCATTGTCCACAGTGCAGATGCCCAACTTAAGTGGATACACTCTGATCAACTTTGACACTGAATCGATTTACACATTGGACTTGTCAAAGTTTTCACATTCTTCTTTTATACCGTTTAATTCTGATACCAAGACTGTACCAAGGTACGTGCAATTCTCCTATCCAGATGGCAGGGCTCTTGTTTTCCAAGCTCTTTTAGCCACTGAGGAAGATTGGACTGCCTTCTTTGAGCATTTCGATAACACCCATACCATTGTCCCGACATTCAATGTTGACAATGACAGGTGTGCACTCTATACTCTGGTAGGTCCTTCTTTTGGCACTGCAAGTCAAAATGCTGAACCAATGGTCATCCCCAAGATACCGATGGTTGACATTTTCCACTGCATGAAACAGATTGAGAAAACTCCTGATCTTTTGGAGAAAGCTTATCCGCTTTTTCCCAGAATGCTGTACTCTCAAAGCATGCATAACCTGCATGTGGGCTTGGGACATGGTTCCTTTTAACCACAACTTTTCTAAAAACCCCATGTATTATGCCACACCATCCCAACACAAACTGTCCAGTGATAAGCTAATATATGCAGGACTAGATGCTTTCTATCCCATTCTGATGAACCTCCCCTTAGGTCACTATAGTTTTTTCGATGAGATCTTTTGTGCAGCTCAAATCTTTCCTCACAACCTAATTGGTCCTCCCGTTATCGACCATATCGCTAGGGTTCTTATTTGTCAGGGACTGTTAAGGACTCTCTGTTACCTATGGGGCTTAACATTCCTAATAACCCCATGCTGTTGATAGAATTCCTACTGGCAGTGATGCTTGATGAGGCATTGTCAGTCCTCTCCTATCTCTTTATGGAAACTATTCAGCCCACCCACTGTCAGCCAATGTGCCTGGCAACAATGACCAATGGTGTGGTGCCTTTAGAAACTGCTCAACATTCAACTTTTCCTCCTCCTTTTCCAAAACTTTCTTGGATTCAATGCAGGAGTCTTCGCACAGCTCAAGCTAATGACCCTCAGTCATTACTGGACTATCCTGTGATTCTCAATAATCCTTTTGATCTACAAACAGCTGTAGCCACAGCTATGCGGTCAGGAACAGCTCCTGACTTGCACTATGCTTTGGGTGCTCCTATGTCTGTTTAATATCTGACACAGGTTTTCCACAGCCTGGTTAATGATTCTATTTCCACGTCTGATTTATTTCCTTGCAAATCTGAGCCCTTCGCTGACTGCATGGCTGTGGATCAACTGAGGCGGAGCAATCAGTACAGTAAAGGTTACCAGTACCCTTCTCAATCTTATCTTCAGTATCTGACTCCAAATAATGTCCATGCCTTGAATCTTTTGACTGTTAGTCTTCCACTACCAGCTCGATTGACCTCTCCATGCTCTCTGGAGGAATACAATGATGTCAAAAAGACAATTTGTAATGCCATCAGTGACATGGATGATGAACTTAGGAAGTTTTACACACTCCAATGTTGGTTGGACCTGAATGGTGACCCTAAGGACATCCTTACTTGCTATAAGAAAACTTTGCCCTGAGTCCAACCTAAATTCAGGTGCGAATCTATTACTCATATATCAAATCATTTCGCCCTATGACCTGTTCTAGTCTCCTCAGCTAGAATGGACATAAAGGAATCATATTTTCTACACCACGACTCTAGCTATGAAAGTAATCCTCACTATTACTTTTCCTGGTTGTTGAAACGTGTATGTCTATTACTGAATTACCAAGTTTTAATGCCACCATCTGCTATCCTTAATTTCAACATTTACAAATCTCGCACTTCTGCAGATACTCAACTTTCAATGCAAACCAAATCTGATGCTGAGGTTACACTCACATCGGAAGGGTCCACAGTTGCTGTTATCATGACTGATACAGATACTCAATCTCAAGTACTCAGAGTCATCGTTGATACACCATCTTGCCCTCTAACAGAGGCAGAGATGTGACTCTCTAATTTAACTATTAATTTGAACCCGACTGAAGAACTACAGACTGAGCCACAACTCCGGTCCACATCCCCTGGTATGTCAGTTGTTGACCATATATCTAGTCTACAATAACTTTTATAAAAATTTATTTCAACAGTTTTATGGTTTGTTGATGGTCGATTTATCCTGTGTATTGCGCCATTCTTGTAAACTTTTAAACTTCTACAAAAATTTAAAAAGATTTTTGAAGCACGGGTAAGCCTGTAAAACCATTAGGTTCTAAAGGCTCGAGGGTTTTAAGGATTTTATGGGTTAAAGGTTTTATGCATGAAACATGGTAAGATAGTTTTTAAAAATTTGTAAAATTTTTGTGAAAATTTTTTAAGAATGTAGAAAAGTGTGAGAAATTTGTAAAAATTGAGTTGGCCCATAAGATTATTTGGTTCTAATGCGTTGAGAGTCTTGAGAGTTTTATATGTTAATGGTTTTATGTACAAAAATTACAAAAAACAAAAACTAGTAGAAAAATGAGTTAACCCATGCTGACATTAGATTTCCAAGGCTCGAAGGTCTCGAGCGGTTTAGGGATTAAAGGTTCATACACACAAAAAATTGTAGAAAAAAATTTAAAAAAAACGAGTAAGCCTATGAAATCTTTAAGATCTAAAGAGTGGAATGTGTCAAGGGTTTTATGGTTCATCAGTTTTACACACTAAAAATTGTAAAATTGTACAAAAATTTTCATTTAGGACATTTTTACTTATTTGGGACACATTTTTGTTGATTCCCCATGCTTAAGCATTGTTTTTGGGACATGAGTTTCAATGTCCCAAAGGAATTGTATGCCATTTTTATGAAAATTTTTTTCAGGACATGATTTTTACTTATTTGAGACAGTTTTTGTTGATTCCCGATGCTTAAGCATTATTTTTGTGACACAATTTGCATTGTTTTGGCACATGATTTTTCCCAAAAAAATTTTTTTAATGAGTCAACTTGTTAAAGTATTAGATTCTAAAGATTTGAGGGTCTTAAGGGTCATTTATGCTTGCTTTTTTGATGGAACAGATCGCCAACATTTTATATAAGTGTTTTCTTCTTTTACTTTTATTTTGATTTGAGACTCTTGCTTGGTGATCCACCAAGAATAAGATTTGATCTTGAATCCAAAAATGATTTAGGCAGGAGTTACAAGAAGTTCAGACCTTAATACTAAAACTTGCTTTGCATTGTGCGGGGGCATGTATGCCTTTTGACTGGAGCATGGGAAAAATTTGGATGAAAAACCTTGTGATATCAGAAGTTATTTCAAATCGCAAAATCTCCGATTTAACGATTTGAAATAGATGCGGAAAATGGCGGCGAAGAAATAGTGCTATGATTTTATTGGAGAGATGACCAGATGTGAAAAATATAAAACGAATAATAATATCACTAACCAATTTCAGGCACACAATGCAATGACTACAGTAATTGCATCACCCAGTTTGAATTTAGATAGCATGGTAGGGACATGCTTATCTTTGGTTGTAAAGATTGTGAGAATTTAAGAATTTAAAGTGACATTAAGACAGTTGTGGAAAACTGGAAAATGCCACTACAACAAACAGCTTGAAATGTTCAGCCTGAAAACCCGCTTTCGATCAGAAAGGATAACTGTAATTTTCCAGAAAATGACCAATGGTAACTCCAAACCAAACTGAATGGAACGAAAATTTCCCATCGGTTTGGTAACATTGTGTCGATTGCATTACGTTCCATTCTGTTCCATCAGAAAACGCAAGTAAATGACCCTTTAGGGTTTTGCAGATTAATGGTTTAAGGCACAAAAAATGGAAAAAATGAGTCAAAAATGAGTAAAATTGTAAAACCATTAGGTTCCGATAACTCCAGGGTCTTAAGGTTTTACAGCCTAACAGTTTTATGCACTAAAATTTTTAAAACTGTACAAAAATTTTAATTTTTTAATTTTATTTTCTGTGCTCAACCATTGTTTTTGGGACAGGATTCTCATTGTTTTGGGACATGATATTCATTGTCCAAAATTTTTTTGGTCTAGGTTTACAGTAGAATTTAAGAAGTTTTGCCCTCAGAGAATTCCCATCATCAATTTTCAACATCCGAATCAAGGTATACTTTCTACATCGAGGTGGAATTTTACATATTAAAAACTTTGGGCCTACTTTCTACAATAAGGTGGAAAATCTCCAGCATACTTTCTACATTGCAGCGGACTTTTACACGTTGAAGATTTGGGAGTACTTTCTACATCGATGTGGATTTTTACACGTTAAAGGCCCAAACATACTTCCCTGTACGTAGCATACGTAAGTAGTACTTAGGTACCTTCAAAAAGTACTACGTACGTCTGAGGCAGACATAAGTACATTCGTATGCAAGTAGTACTTAGGTACGTTCATGACTTTCATCATTTACTTATAAGCATACATGCACGTGGGGGGGGGGTTTGGGGGGGTTTTGACCCCAGCAGAATTTGATTCACCCCCAGCAGATTCTTGCTGACCCTCAGCAGATTTGACCACCCAGCAATGATCCAGAAGATGACAAAGAAAAATGAGCAAGTGAGAAGAGAAAGTCATCATAAAAATAGGAATGATGCAGTAGTTGAACAATTTTTCTAAATAAAGCATACTTGAAGTCCAAAAAAGTAACATTAAAACTTTAAAAAGTGCAGTATAGGCAAATAATTTCCCATGTCTGACTAATATAAAATAAAGAATATGATGCTTGGATATTACAAGACCTATCGAAGATCTTTTTTCGTTATCAGGAACAAAAAAAAATTTGTATTCCACCCCCTGTCCTAGCTAGCCCCCCGCAGAATTTTTATGCTGTGCATGTATGCTTATAAGTACATGTAAAGGTATCGAGAAAGCAAGTTCAACTGATTTGTATTGTTTTTCATCATCAAGTTGAAGTGCAAGAGCGAGTTACGAATCGACCATCAGGTCGCGATTTAACCGTACAGCAATGACTACAATAATAAAAAAAATTGCGGTCAAAAAAGACTTGCTTCTAGAATCTAGTTCCTGCGGCACATTAGCATAGCAAGTCATTCCATCCTGATGCGCAGGATCTTATTTCCAATCCTGATCCTATTATGATAAGAGGAAGGTTCACCGAACTGGATATTTCATTCTCAAGTCGTTCATTTTTTGGTCGATTCCAAAATACTGAGTATGGAAGATGTTCACATAATACGCAAGTACATCGTTGTGAGCTGCACCTATTGCAGCTATAGATGAAGCTGATGTTGCCCTCCAGAGTCTCTAGGGCAAGGAAGTATTTAAGGCACTTGTCTAAGGTTCGACCAGGGTTGTGATAAGTAAAAAATTAATCATACTTAGAACACGTTTTAAAGATAGTTTAAAGTGACAATATCGATTGAATTCCTGATGGTCAAGAACCTTCGATCCAAAATATCGCAGAAATACCTTCGTTTACACACCGGAAAATTTTTTGTGCAAGTGATTGCGTCCCTTGAATTCCCCATGGTCAGGAACTCCTTTCCTTAAAAATCGCAGAAATACATTTGTTTACACTTAAGATAGTTACTCGTGTAAAGTGACTGCGTCCATTGAACTCCTCGCGGTTGAAAACCCCTTCCACCGCAAAATCGCTGAAGTAGGCTTGTTTACACTCAGGATAGTTATTTTTGCGTGAAGTGACTGCATCCATCAAATTCTCTATAGCCGAAAACTCCTCACAAAAGATCACACAAATACATTTGTTTACACCTAGGATAATTTTTGTTGTGTAAAGTGATTGCATTCATTAGAGTCCCCACTGTCGAAAACTTCTTCCAAGAAAAAATACGCTCGTTTACACTCAGGATAATTTTTTTGTGTGAAGTGACCGCGTCCATTGAATTCCCTGCGGTCGAAAACCCCTACCACCAAAATAGCGGGAAAATTCGTCTGTTTACACTCGGGTTAACTTTTTATGAAAATAATTTCGTCTTTTGAATTCTCTGTGATCGAAAACTCATTCCATCAAAAAATCGGGGCAATTCGTCCGTTTACACCCGGGATATTTTTTTTTGTATAAAGTGATCGCATCCACTGAATTCAAAATAGTCGAAAACCCCTTCGCGCAAAAAGACCACGGAAATACCATTGTTTCACACGCAAGATAATTTTTCGTGTAAAGTGACTGCGTCAATTGAATTCCCCATGATCGAAAACCCTAGTACCCCAAAAATCCCAATAAGTTACCAGTTCAATCGAAACTGCAAAAAATTCTGGCACCGTAGTGAAATTATTTATAATTGACAATCAGGCTAGTACATAAAAACATTTTTTATGTATAAATATACACAAGTACTACGCACGGGTAATACTTTTGCTACCTACAGGGAAGTATGTTTGGGCCTTAAAGCTTCGGGGTGCACTTTCTACAGTCCCTGTATCGCTCCACACGTTACACAAATTCAGATTACCTCACACAGTAGACTATACTTTCTGCACTCCCCTGTACGGTCCTGCACAGTACAGCGGTATAGGTATACTTTAATGCCTATGTTTTGTACGTGGGTATCTTGTGTAGCCCTGTACGGGCCTGACTACTAAAGTGAATTCCAGCGTATTGCGTATCATTTACCCACTGAATTCCTAGGCTTAGGTTTAGGGGCGGACTGGAGCCATGCGAGAGGGATGCATTTTTCCAACAATATGGAACTCATTGTCTGTATTCCACGTGCTTTATATAGCATGCACGTTAAAAAACTTGGAAAAATTTATGGGTAGCTAAAGTGCAAGCAGTGAAAAATAAAAAGTAGTTTCGGCTGTTATAAGTATGCCAAAAAAGTTTGTATACGTCAATAAACTAATATCAGGCCTGATTAGCAAAGTTTCGGAATTGCAAAATCATGATACCATTTATACGATTTTCCTATTTTCGGTCAGTAAGTCTTGGCTTATGGAAAACTCGAAGAAAAACGTGGTTAGATATTATTGATGATACCAAAATTTACAAGTTTATTCAAAATCTCCGTTCGATCGACTCCACTCTGTCCTACTCCGGTAAAGTACGTTTGCAAAATGCGTACGGATCGATAACTTTATTGATGATTTTTTAGTTTTATATTTCTGCCACATAGCATTTTTTCTGTCACTATTAGATGTTTTATTGAGCACATTATATGTATATATCCAAAAAATGAAATGAAAATGATCAAAATTTTTCGACAGTAGTTTCGACAAGACGTCTCATCCTTTCGTGCATGATCCTGTGATAAGTCGTCGGTTCATACCGTTTATCCTGTTTTTTTTCGGGATCCACAAATTTGGCTAAACTCCCGAGCTTGGAATGTCTGTTCATTTGCATAAAATAAGGCAAAGAGACGCGGGCGGTCATTTGCGATCGATCTTCAGGATAAGGCACGTAATGGGGAGTCGCTGGCCAATGGTCGTTGGTCAATATGGCCATGCATTCGCCCACGAGAACCAAAAGGGCGTTTGACGGCGGATTGATGTACATCCACTCTTGTAAAACATTTTGAGCACACAGGCCGTTCTGTGAAACTATATGTGGTCAGAAGGTGTGAAATTTCTCGAACTTCGTATTTACAAGTCAGAAAAATTAATTTTTGAACGTCATATCGACTGACACCCAAGTCGTTGGGAATTGAAAGAATTTTTTAAATGGTGCAATCAAGTATTGATGCTGCGTCATGATGAAAAAGCATAAGGAAACCGCGATTTTTGGAATCGATGTTTTACGCAATTCTCAACTGTCAACATGAAATAACTATAGATTTTAGAATCATTGGCACATGACTATATGCTGTCCTTCCTCGCGGCTAAAAATAAAATAACCTTCCATTAAAAATGATGCATTGCCATTCAGAATTTCAACCTAATTTGTTATTTTTCGATAGTATTTTTTAAGCTGAAATTTGAAAAACCTGTTTTTCAGTCGTCTTAGCCCTTCTTTCAGTTTTTCACACGTATACTGCTCATAATTCTACCATTTCATGTGTTTTTTTTTCTATTTTTGGCTCTATAACATCCACTTTTGGAATGGTAATTTGAATCGATCAACGAACAAAGTTGCCGTTAAGGTGCAGCTCTGCTGCAGCTTAACTCGTACACATTAAATATGTCGAGAAAGCTGTAGCTCAGCTGGAGTTTTCTCTCTGATGAAACAGGCTTCAGTATTAGCAGTGTATAGCAATATGATGGCCGAAAGGCGGATTTAGGAGCCGATTAAAGCAATTTGATCTAATTCAATACTGTCTACAATTATTGACTCATATTTCGGTCAGATTTTGATAACAGTAAAACATCCTTTTCTCACCACAGTATTGTCCATGAGCATTATCGTTATGGGAACGGCATCGATATGTTCGGCTAAACGAGGTTGTTCCGGTCCCAGCCGTTCGCACACCGGGTAATAATTGGCTTTGACCATAGGATTGGCTCTATTGGTCATTTTTTCCAGGAAATCTTCTTGTTCGCCCAGAGCGGTCGAAAAAATTTTCTTCAACCAAAAAGCCATGTCGTGGAGAGTCTGAAAGGATTGCAGGGCAATATAGTGTCACGAAATGGGAGTAGTTGGTAAAAAGCAGTATATAATCTACAGATTAATGAGGAAAATTTCAATATATCGTTCAAAATGAAGATTTATATTCACCACTCTTTATCGATGAAAAAATAAATCATTACTCTCTAAACTGTCAGCTTTGTACTGCAATATTATTACGTCGAAGAAAAAATCATGTCAAATCTGCACACATCGAGCTAAAAATCAAGTTATAGACGAAGAGACAACATTCATTTTGATTTCAGGCGTCATCTTAAAAATAAAAGAATGAATGAAATTTTGACTGAAAAAAATGGAATCAAGCTCATGTTGATTTCAAGCATGGATCAAGTTTATTTTAATTAGAAAAGGTCTATCTATCTAGATAAGAAAAGGATAAATCACGTGCTTCTTCATTTAGAAAAATCAAGTTCATCGTGGAAAAGTCAAGTATTGTGAAAAAACAGCAAATTCTATTTGGTATTCAAAACAACAACAAAGCACCATGATTTGAAAAAAATCAGAAAATTTGAATTCTTAGTAAATTTAAAGTAATAAAATCAATTTGCACGTTGAATTGACCTGGAAAGAAATTTTATACTTCGATATTATGGAAATGCCTCATGGTCCCACAACGTAACATCCAGACTCTAAAGCGACAATAAAATAAGCAATCAAACATTACCTTTTAGTTGAATATTAAAAAATAATATTATTGTTTAAAAAATGCGCAACGATTCCACGAATTTAAACAAAATAAGTGAAAACTATAGTATCATAGACTAAATCCAGCCCTATGGCCTATAGAAGAAAAATTGGTGCGATATTTTGACCCAAAAAAGCTCAAATAGCAGAACTTCCTACATTTGAATTGGACATCTTTCTCCAACTTTCTAACATGTTCCTGACGCCTTAGAACTGAAAATCAGAACAAAAATACGTACTTCGTAATAAGCAATGAAGCTGTCCCTGAAACATGGAGCATAGACGTTGGGCGCCCAACCTTCTATGTAGTCCCCTGGCGCCTGGACGAAACCACTAATCAACGGCTTTGTCGACCCGAAATGGAACCTTTCGAACAAGTCGTTTGGGAAGCCAGCGCGGCCGCTGTAGGCATTGCCGTTTTGGGTGGCAAAAGGAATGTAGCCCCGACCGGCGTTCCTACAAAAATTGCTCCCCTGATTTAGATACTTTCTAGTCAAAATCAAAATTATGACTACTGAAGTTACTTGTATCAAAAAATCAGAAAAATCACGATCATTGCGACGTCTACCATGATAACCATCAGATCTGAATTTCGAGCTTAATTTTGTTTGCCTCAATTTTTTCGAATCCGTAATTTAATTTTCATCCAGTCTATCGATCGAACTTACTGATCTTTTAGTTCGTAAATTTTCTTCTCGTTCAGAGGCAATTCGAAGAATGTTTTTAGATCGCGTAAAACTTTGTCGCATTTTTCCGCATCTAAACCATGTTCGACCAGATAAAAAGCGCCGCAAGTGTCCAAAGCTTTTTCTACGTCTTGGGCCGTTTCTATTAAATTTTGGGTAGATTTTTCGGCCAAATAGCTACCCAGGGACACAATGGGCGGAGATTTGTGGTTCGGTTTAACGTCCTTCAAGGTTACTATAGTCATTTT
>CAWUHX010000063.1:0-195512 GCA_963922205.1 Romanomermis culicivorax
AGCCATAAGCTAATTGAATTGCTTATGTCCTTACTTATTCTCTTACTTATTTACTTACCCACTTGGTTGTGTTTTTAACTTTTAAAAAAACTTTTCCTTTTTCATTTTTTATTTATTTGCTTTTTTAATTTAAGGTATTCACAATGCTCATCAATATTTAAAACATAATGATTTCCTGAAAGATAAACAGTGTATTACTCAAATCAAGAACTCCGACAATTTATGTTTTGCTAGAGCTCTAACTGTTGCTAGAGCTTATGTTCATAAAAAAGATCAAAATTCTGTGGACAAATGGGGGAAGTATTCGAAAGTCTGACAAGATACATGTACTGCAGACAAAGATCACTAAAGAATTGATGACCCAGGGCAGGGATAGCTAACCATCAGGGGTCCTGCGGTTTTCATCAATAGGAAAAACTGCAAACTGTTCTATTACCGATTATCGAATCAAAATTTTTAGCAAAGAACAATTTAAGGATTTAATATTTAGAGGTTAGAGTTCTTATTTTTCTGTTTATTGTGTATGCATTTAGAGTTTTAAGGACCTGAAGCAATGCATGTTTTGAATATTTACCACCATGATAACCATTGCTCAGTCATTACAGAGATGCCTGGTTTTTTTGACCATAGTTACTTTTGTCCTTATTGCGATCTAGCCTACAATAACAAAGTGGAACATAGATGCAAAAAACTTTTGCCCGTTGTGTTACAATACACCCCTATGTAGCCAATTTAATGCTCAAAAATGCAAAGATTGTCAGCGATATTTTAAAAAAGACGAGTGTTTTGCTCGACAAAAGTTTGTTTCTACTCAAAAAGGCCAAGCAAAACATCAAAAAACTGGGGGTATCTATTTGTTGACACTTTCAAAGTGTGCGAGCAATGTGATACACTGGTTCAGGGTGCACATTCTAAACCTCATAATTGTGGTTATTTTGAATGCAAAACATGCAATAAGAGTGTACCTAGAAAAGGTATTAGATACAGTATAATTATTTTTTATTTAATTTAAAATTTTTTAAATTTTACGGCATTTATGTTTTATGCAACCTGTTGGTAGCAAACAAATTGAAGAGGAAGACATATTTGAAACAAATGATGACGATGAAGGTGTTTAACAAAAACAATACGTGCCTGGTTGATGATGAAACAGGAATTACCGATAAGTGCCTCATTAATCAAAAATTTGTTTTTTTTATGATTTTGAGACTATGCAGGAAAAAATTCTACAACAAACTGAACTAGGGGATGTATTTGAACATGAGCAAAATTTATGTGTTGTCCATACTGTGTGTGATCAGTGTCGTCAAAGCAAAGGAAATTTTGGTTTGCAATATGTGTGGTCAATGCAAGCATGTATTCATAGGCTCTACATGTCTAAATGGTTTCTGTGAATACCTTTTTGGAAAAGGCATGAAAAACATTACAGCAATAGCCTATAAATCTCAAGGATTTGATGGACAATTTATAATGCAGTTTTTGTACTGTAATGGTCATCATAAACTAAATAACATCAATAAGGGTAAATTAAAGAATTGTTTTATAGTTTTTTCATTTTCATTCATTTGTTTATTTATTTTATTTATTTTTTCAGGTTTAGAATTGATGTGTATCAAAGTAGGATCAATAAAAATTATTGATTCTCTGAACTTTCTTCCAATGCCTTTAGCGGCTCTACTGAAAACATTTGGAATAAGTGAAATATGTAAAGTATATTTCCCGCATTTCTGTAATAGAAAGGAAAATTATGGATATATTCGACAGTATTCTTCACTGGACATGTATGGTTACAATGCTATGAAACCTGCAGCTCGTGCCACATTTGTGGATTGGTATAATGGAAAGCTTGAAGGAGTAAGTTTGTAAAAAAGCTATATAAATTTTGCATTTAGAAGTGTGTCCTTGTTTAGGATTGTCAGTTTAATATTGATAAGGAGCTACTCGATTACTGTGGTAGTGATGTACAGGTTTTACGACTGTGTTTGTACCAAATTTAGAGATATTTTTATGGAAGAGAAACAGATGTTGGTCCTTTTGAAAAATCAATAACTATCGCCAGTGCTTGTAATCTTGTTTTCCTACATTTATTTTTGAAACCAAAAAGTATTGGTGTAATACCATAAGAAGGTTATGGTAAAGAAGAAATACAGTCTGCTATCACTTTAAAATAATTGAAATGGTTATCCAATAAAAATGAAAAACTGTATATTCGACATAAACTTAATGGTTTGTGAAGTTCAAATTGGAAAATACAAGGTTGATGGTTTATTACGTAATTTGTTCTAAAATTTTGAAATTTTGGTTGCCCAAAATGTATGAAAAATAGACATCAGCTAACAGCTGATAAGGATACAAAAGCAGCCCATGCATATGAACGCACCTTTAATCGGGCTATGGAACTTCAATCAATCAGTTATAATGTACTTGAAATGTGGGAATTCAATCTCTTACAACAACTTCTTTCAAATCCTGGAATGAAAACATTTTCTGCTACAGTTGAAATACCTGAACCTATAAACCCTTGAGAAGGTAAAATCTTAAAAAATGTTCTTTTCCATTTTGTCAAAAGTTTTGTTGTTTTTAGCTTTCTTTGGCAGTCACACTAACGCCATAAAACAGTATCACAAAACTAAGTACAATGAGGATTGAACACCTGCAGAAAAGATAATGACCTAGATGTGTGCAGTCTATAGCCATTTGTCAACAAATATGGGAAATACCCTACAGGTCATCCAAAAACATTTACTGAAGGTTTTGAAGAGGTCAGCTCAACTTCCCAACCTTATGAAGGATTCATCAAATGTACAGTTTTTACCACCCTGCAATCTCTTACACCCTGTTCAGCCATATTGGCATGGTGGTAAATTGTTGTTCCTTTTATGCAAAACTTGTACGCATACTTCGCAAAAGAGGACTTGCGAACACAATGACCAAGACCGTGCATTAGATGGCACATGGGTTACAATAGAATTATAAAAAGCCCTAGAGATAGGATATAAAGTTTATTGTTACTGTAATAATTTGCTTTTTGTATGCAGATATTTTTATTTTTGTTTTTAGATCCTCAAGATTTTTGCAGTCTGGCATTACAATAACATTAAGCAATATCATCCAACCGAAAATGGTGATGGTAGTTTATCCACACAATATGTCAACACTTTTATGAAAATGAAACTAGTAAGTTTTATGTTATGTAAATGTGACAGAATTTGATAGTAATTTTATAGGAGAGTGAAGGTTACCCTGCTAGAACTCAGACAAATGAGCAAAAACGTGAATACGAAAGGGAAGTCTACACTCGAGAAAATATTTCATTGGACCCTTCAAAAATTTCGAAAAATCCTGGAAAGAGAGCTTTAGCAAAGCTAATGTTAAATTTGTTTTGGGGAAAGGTAACTGCATTGTTTTGTATTTATTTAATTATTATTATTATTTTATGTTTTTAGTTTGGTCAGTGAAACAATATGGATAGGACTATTATCCACAATGCGCCTAAAGAGTATTTTGAACTCGTAATGAATGTTGTCAACATTATTAAGAATGTTAGACTAATCAATGAGCAAATGGTGTCAACTACCTATTGTCAACATGACGATTTTGCGGAGGTTATGGGGAATACTAATGCGGTTATAGCAGCTTATACAACAGCTCAAGCTTGACTGAAGTTATATTCTTACGTTGAATGATTAAAAAGTCGAGTATTTTATTTTGACATGGACAGCATTATTTACTTGTCAACAGTTGACAAACAACAATATCAGGTACCTACTCGCTGGTGCCTCGGTGATATGATAGACAAATTACGTGAATATGGCCCTGAATCTTACATTACTGAATTCGTCAGTAGAGGTCCTAAAAATTACACTTACAGACTGTACAGTCCATCTACCGACAAATACCATCAGGTGATCAAGGTTTGCAGTATCACTTTGTCGTCAGATGCTATGAAAAAAGTTAATTTTTATTCCCTTCACGGAATGGTTTTTGCATTTGTAAAAAACAATGGACAAGAAGAAGTAAATGTACACAGCCTTTGTATTGAGCTTCAACAAGATCCTAAAGTTGTTACCCGTAAAACTTTGAACAAATTTCATGTAGTATATAATAAACATATTTTGAAATGTAATTTTTGTACATTTCCTTATGGTTAGACTAAATGATTTTTGCAATAAAACAAAAATGTTACATTGATTTAGAAGTTTTTCCTTTTGATATGTAAAGATTTTTGAACTCTCAAAATTTTCTACACACTTTTTATGCCTGACTCATTCCGGTCATTTTTCTATAAAAGACCTTCTTGGTCATTTTTGGCAGACAATCAACTTTATAAGCACGCACCCCTAAGAATAATGTTCCATCGCGTATAGACTCTTTCCAGATTTCACTCATAGAACAGACCATTACTGACCAATCTGACCAATCTGACAACTACTGACTGGAATGATCATTCAGGAATTGGACCTCTGAACATATTTACACCTGCAGGGGGTGCCCTTTTGTCAAAGGGGGTCCGGGGGCACAAATATTTGAAAGACTTCCTCTGCCCACAGAGAAATTCATTTTTTATACATGCTTTCTTTTTATTTCTTTTCCATTTTTTGTTCACTTTAGTTTTTCTTTTCTATTTTCTGTTTGTCATCGATTTTCCTTTTCCACCTGCAGTAACACACCTATTACCCTAACTCCACTATTACCATAATCCAAAAATTACTGTAATTCTACTATTAGGGCAACATAAGAACCTGTTTGCTTAACCCTGGGGCCTATAAATCAACAAAAAATCGAGCATATAAGCTTACCATATGATCTATAAATCAGCCAAAAATGACAAATTATAAGTCATACAAAAAAGATAGGGATATCCTTAACCATACGACCTATACAGGCCGGCCTTACTACTCATGTGAATCAAGGATTCATAGGTGATGTTTCCATGCTTATCTGGTAAAGTGGGTGGTCCTAAATCTCTAATTCTCGGAAATGGGGGGAAAATTCTAAGAATTCCAAACCTAATTCCAGGAATTGGTCTTGCAAAGAAAGTTATTGTTCATAAGAATGTATGTAAAAAGTGATGACGTAGAAACTAAGGTAGAAAGATGGAAAAATTGAAACAAAAATAAGAAGGCATAAAAAGTTACCATAAGAAAAGGGGAGGATTTAATATAGTAAGAATTACAGTAAGATTCTAAAACTTCACAACATGGTTTATCAATTTAATGATTTGTGCTTTAGTGGCAGAGTTCTAACAGCAACTTTATAGAAAGCAAGGTTTGCCACACTGAAAACCATGATGATATCGGAATCGTCCATGTTGTTAACTGATTTATCATTGAAGGTCGATACTATAGTCTGTTTTTTCTAAAATGCTCGTAACCAAAAAAAGACGAAATAAAGTATACATTGCTTGTTCAATTACCGTAACCAAAAAAAGACGAAATAAAGTATACATTGCTTGTTCAATTATATACATTGCTTGTTCAATTACCATACTATACTGTATCACGGAAAAAACGCAGCAATTGAAATTTGATGGAATTGAAGGCTATTTGTTACAAAAAAAGTTGGGAATGATAAAAGAATTTTGCACATGGTTTTCATTTAATTAAAAAAATTGGGAATCAAGATCATGTCACAATTGGTATGCTTAGGAAAGTTGAAATCTCAAAATTGGGCCTATTGTGCCGCAGCACTGGTCATTTGCTTAGCTTCCTCTGTGCATAGCGAATATTTTTTTAGCCCTGTGAATTTTTTTTGAGCATTTCTCGCATTAGTGGGAAATTATTTTTGAATGAGTTATTGAGTTTAGTTAAGCATTTAGTCACAGCTTACCACTGCTAGTTAATCTATTCCTAACATACACTCAACAAGGATATTATCTTGGCATGAAATTCTGCATGCCTACTTACTTTCAGCATTTTTGCATTACAAGCATTTGAAAAAAACAGACTATAGCTTTTGTACTTCAGTTAAGTCATCTTTCGAATCAGGTAGGCCGAAAAGTACTGCACAATATGTTTCTTTCTTTTACTTTCCCATTTCATCCCATCCTGAATTAAAAACTGGAAATAGGATACGTCAAAATTTTGATTTTGATTTAAATTCAAATTTATGTTGCCGAGATGAATAGGATTGATGATTTTTTTTTATTTTTGAAGGCGGGCGCCCAACAGAGAATTTATAAGTTTAATTTGACTTAGAAATGATTGGAAAGTTGGTTTACAATTGGTACAAATAAAAAGACGAATGAATCCAGCATTATTATAGGTGTCGCTATGGAAAAATTTAGTAACAGCAGCGGGTAATTTTGTATATTCACCCAGCACAAAAATCACACCACCCAGCACAAAAATCACAATTAAGGGCATCATTGTGTTGATTTGTAACTAATTTCGAACATATTGAACATGGCGAATCATCGGAGTTTTCTTTAGTTTGGTGTGAATCATGTGGTTTTTCATACCTACAGTAATTGAATATTGCCACATCCATTTGCTGGAAACCATAGCACCTAATTCCGTTGAGTCATGATGTCAGAACGCGGTTCTTGCCTTTTTTGACGACATAATCATTGGGTTTACATACATCAAATAAAGTTTTCGTTCGGGTGCTAGGTATATATTTCTGAATAGACAGAACAGGTTTCAACGTTTCGTATGTGAGAATCATGTGATAGATTGTTTTACTGTATTTCCAGTCCGGTCAATCATGCTCCCAACCAGGGTTTTTTTTGCACACAGCAACCAAATTTCGGGCTGTGCAACCAAATTTTTTCTGCCAAGTTGCACAGTGCAACTTGAGGCCTGACTGCTCTTGTAAGAAGGTTATTGGGTTTTCTGTCCAGAGATGCATTGTTATGCGTTCTAAAATAGAAAAAAGTGAAAATTTTCCGGCGCTTCGCGCCGGGTTTCAATTCATATATAATTTTCCATATTATTGTAGTGCGCGGTTAGAAAAGGTCATTCTAGTTAGTGCTTAAAGGTTCTAATTATCATCATAGTATGGTTTAATGTTTGATCCTTTTTTTGACGAAGTTGATGAAAACCAACATTTTTCTCGATAATTTTCCCAAAATTTTTTTGCGATCTTCACAAAACATTTGAATTTTGACTTTCATGTGATTAAAACATTTTGAGTGTAAGACAATGCTAGAAATTTTTGGCGGTTGAAAGCCGCTTGCCTAGTTTTTGGATTTCAGTTTGTCCCACTGAAAATTCATAAAATTCACCGAGAAACCAAACTTTCTGTCTGGGAAATAAAAGTTGAAATGCATACCTGTACTTGGGCGGGCATACCTGTACTTGGGGGGGGGGGACCTCCCCCCAACTTGGCCAACCTAGTACCCAAAATCATTTACCACCCCCCCAACCCCCCCCCCCCCCCAGTTTGGAAAAAATTAAAAAAATTTGCCAAAAAGTGTATGTTTTTTGGCCTTTTTTGGGAAAAATTTCGACTTTTTTCTACCCCCCCCCCAAAATTTCGGATTTACCCCCCCCCCCCAACTGGTCGGCGGAGGTCTTTCAGGTATGTGGGCGGGGGGGTTGGGGGGGACACCCAAACTTGGCCAACCCTGTACCCAAAATCATCCAACCCCCCCAGTTTGGAAAAAATTAAAAAACTTTGCCAAAAAGTGTATGTTTTTTGGCTTAATTTCGACTTTTTTCTACTCCCTCTCCTAATTTTGGATTTACCCCCCCCCAACTGGTCGGAGGTCTTACAGGTACGGTGAAAAGATCCATTTTCCAGCATTCCAGAATATTGAAATCCAGAAAAAATTATTGAAATCCAGAAAACTCTAGTCTAGTCATATTAACTTTTTCATTTGATCTCCAAAACTCAAAAAATTGGGTTTTAAATGCCTGAAACCGACGCGGATCGAATGAAATGTCAAGAAAACTAGTTTGCGATGGTTTTTCTGATAAATTTAAACAAATTTATCGATTTTAGAGTAAGCAACTAAAAATTTATCTGTGCAACCAAAATTTTTCCCCAAGTTGCACATTGCCATGCAACCTGGCATGTGCAAAAAATAAAACCCTGCTCCCAACATGCAGTATTTTTTTTTGCTCAAAACTTTTTGACCCATTTGAGGAAAAACCTCATAAAATTTCTCCTCGTGGGGAAAAAGCAATTTTTTTAGTGCTTAAAAATCGCTCAAAATCATTTCTGATGTGATTTTTGAATGTTTCTCATTAACTTGCATCTTATTCCGCCTATAAACTGACATTTTTTTGAAAAAAGACTCCAGCTATGACCATACCTGTAAGACCACTGACCAGTTGGGGGGGGGGGGTCGAAAAAAGTCGAAATTTTTCCCAAAAAAGGCCAAAAACATACACTTTTTTGCCAATTTTTTCCAAACTGGGGGGATGGGGTTGGGTATATGGTTGGCCAAGTTGGGGGGGGGGCGGTCTGTTGTGGGGCGAATTGACGTTAGTGATGGACCGATGCATCGGCATCGGCCGATTGTTGCGTTTTTTTGCCATCGGCCATCGGCCGATGTTTTGCAAAAAAATCGGCCGATGGCCGATTGTTTGTCAACTTTCTGTTACAATTAATGCAGGTGCTTATGCTCAAAAAACAGGTTGTTCACATATATATTTCACAGTTACTTTAGTAAATACATTATTTTTTGTGAAAATAGTTGTTTTAATGTCTGGCATATTTGCCCTGTGTTGCCATTGATGAACTAAATAACAAGAATTTGACAAGCTATGAATGAAATATTTTAGCTACGGCGGTAAGAATATACTTTAATACATTTATAATGTATCCACCCCTTAGATAATTATGTTTTGGCAGCTTGTAAATTTGTTAAAATCTTTTGCAGAAACTATAAAAATCTATGAATCTAAAAAAGCCTGTATTTCGGAAAAAATAGCGGAAGAAAAGTAAGCTAGATTTTGTGGCTAAATTTTTTTGAAGAACAAAAATTAAATAATCGTAGATAAAGAATTTTACGCCACTCAATCCATATTTCAACTTCCTGGATTGGGTTCATTAAAGGAGGAATTTTCGGGAAAAACGAATCAATATTTTCATAGAAATGATAATCGAGCCCACTTTAAACCCATTGAAGACAATAGACTTCATGCTTTGGCATCTTTACTATATTCTGTTTTTTATAAAATGGTTCCAAGCAGAAGATTGACACAAAACAGTACCATCATCAAAGTCGTTTACATAAGGCTGTTACGGTAAAATTTTTCACTCGAAAAATTTTTAAAGGTTAGGTTAGTATGCTCACTAATTTCCAGTGCTATATGATATAGTATTTATTAGAAAGTCGTGAAAATCTAAAATACTACTTGCTTTCCACTTTCATTATTTAGAAGCATTTCAAGGAAAACAGACTATAGATCCTCGATTTAAAAAGGATCGATCGAAATTTGAAATACAAACATACAAATCAAAATTAAATAAGTTAGGCTCTCTGTGATCCTCAAGCAGAAGACAAAGCTTATCTAGCTTTGGTTAGAATGGTTGTCGATCAAAAACAACAAAATCAACGCTTTTCTGAAAATATGGTTCAAAAATTTGAATGAATCTTCAAACTCATTCTCCAAACTTTCTCAGTAAGCCACAATTGATACTAATGTAAATAATTCAAGCATTTACACAAAACTGACCAATTTCAGGCACTATTTGACTATTGCAAGTTCATCTGAAGATGAGCTGTAGCCTGAAAAATATGCAACGTCAACATTTGAGCAAGCAAAAGCCATTGTTTTGGAATACATTACTAGAATAATGGAAGAAAAATGCTGGAACAAAACCAGAATTAGCTAATGTGAGTCAAAATAGTGTGCAATTGAAAATAAGTTTCATTATGAAAAAAATTTCTTCAACTTGCCTTGAAATTTTTATCAGCCCCAATTGGGTCAGTAGCTAGTGAATGATCATTTTAAAAAGCAAAAGATGTTAGAAGTGGAAAAAGATCCCTTTTATTGCTGAGATTGGATTCAATAGTGCAAACTGGAAAAACAAGCTAAAGTTGAAGAAGCTTCTAGTGAACTCAGCAATCAAAGTGAAGGTAGTACAACAGATGCCTTTGTTGATGACAAATTGGATGAATGAAAATTATTGTTAATTATTGAATTTTGAAAATATCAGTAGAACTTTGTGAATAATTCATAATAATTTGAAATTTGTTACAGTGTAGCAACTTCAGGTTGCATTTTGTACATGTTACAGCCGATGCATCGGCAATCGGCCATCGGCCGATGCCATCGGTGACCCTGGCAGATGCATCGGCATCGGCCGATGGCAAATTTTCGGCCATCGGTCCATCACTAATTGACGTAATTGTAAAGTTCGTGGCGCTTTCGAGTAAAGGTCCGCAAGTTAGGAAAAGAAAGATCGTGACAAGACTTGCGAAGAGGCGTGGCTACAATGTGAAGAAATTGTGAAAATGTTTTTCAATTGAGATCGTTTGTACTGTAGCCAGATGGTTGTGTTTTTCTGATTGTGTGGAGAGTTTGAGGCGGTGATTTGTACATTAGTAAATTGTGTTTTGAGTGTGTGGAATAGGTTAAGTCAAACTATTTAGAAAATAGTTTGAGTAATCAGGTGAAACTCCGAATCGGTTAAGATAGTACGGCCCAAATTTCAGCATCCAAAAACCTTTGATGACCTGAGCGAAGATCCCTGGATAAATTGACATAGCACTCTATACGAGCCCGTCAATCTCCTGCGTACCATTATCATTGCGTTGATTTCATCAAACACTCCGAGTGTTCTGTTTCTAGCTTTCCACACGCTCTACTACGTTCCGTACTTCTCTTATTTAAATGCCCGATAAATCGTCAAGCTACATAGCTTTATTTTCATCGTCTTATTTTCTCACGCATGACATAATTTAGTGACCCTACCAGCTCGTTTAAAGGTTGAGGAAATGCTGAAACTTGTGAAAAATCGAAAATCGGAAAAACTACCAGACTCAACTTGAAAAATGGAGGAAAACTGCACACATCGCTCTACTGTTCTAGGTTACGAAAAAAGTTTCTACAAGAAACTAGCGAATCCCGACGATCTAGAAATCGAAAATTTCAACCGCAAAAATGCAAATCTACCACTTCTCTACGAAGCAGATATGCCTAATTTCGATTCACTGCAAACGTCGGCTCCACTAAAAACGTGAAAAACTTCACGATCTTTATCTCCAAAAATCTTTGAGAATCAAAAATTCAACTTTCTAAAACTGAAACGGAAGGAGACTCCAAAAATCTTTGATAACATAATGCAGAAATGTGATGCTGAAATGACAAATTTTCGTGGCTATGCTACTAATGCTTCAAGCGAAATGGTTACGATAGTGACTCAGCATCGAAAAATTCTCGAAGACTACAAAGCTGAAATCAAAGCAATGAGAGCTCAAAAAGAAGAGCTATTGAAACCAAACGTTCCCGAAATCAAAAATATTGCGAGACCTACGAGCTCTCACGCTCAGTCTCAGAAATCAAATAAACCGAAAAACGCCACCAGCAATCGGAAAAGTCAACTTAGTTTTCATGGTATACTCAATGATGATGATGATCTGATCATCCCGACACAAACGTTTGACCCCGTTAAACGCGCTAAACTCACAGATAAATT
Organism: Romanomermis culicivorax; assembly: GCA_963922205.1. Lineage (NCBI taxonomy): Eukaryota > Metazoa > Nematoda > Enoplea > Mermithida > Mermithidae > Romanomermis > Romanomermis culicivorax. The sequence continues at coordinate 11,593 of CAWUHX010000063.1, forward strand.
TTCCCTCTATCCCACCTTCTCAGGTGCATAGATCTTTCACCGACAATGAAACGCGAATTAAGACTGTAAAAAAATCTGTAAGAAGATAGTGCCGCAAAAATTAGATAATTCAACCCGAAATCAACAAGTGTTGAAATTCTTCATGGTGCTCGAAAACAGGTTTGGCCTCGATGCGTCTGAATATGTGAAACTTCACACTTTGCGTTGCTTGACTTGCAATGGTGCTCTGAACACCATACGAGATGTCGGATCCTACCATGAAGCGAAACAGATTCTGATGTGTATGAATGCACCAAATTGTGATCAAGATACGCTCCAATGCGAGCTCCAGTCTATCGCCCCGTTTGAAACCAAAGATCCATCAGCTTTCTTAAATCGGATCAGTACCTACATACATCTACTGTACTATGACAGAAGCGCTCAGTATTGCCATAAAAAAGTTATCACAACTTTTCTTTGGAAAATGCCAGAAATTTACAGATTCTCGATTGACACGAGTACTCTAGAAATGATCACTGACTTAGCTATAGCTGTCGCGAAAGTTCAGAAAATCCAGTGAGCGAATAAACAGACAACTATGGGAGTAGAACAACCTATACTGGTTAACAAACTCGAAAATCCCTCAGAAGAGCAACCATCACGGTTGCGTTTCAAAGATGATTCGAAACCTTGTTTCAGAGATAACTCTCAGTCCCAAAATAGAGTTGGCTCTAGACAGCCAAATAGCGTGAGATTTCAATATAATTCGACTCTAATGAAGACTAAAGAATTTGAGGAAAGCATAAAACAAGTCCTTGAAAAGTTCAAAATCCGAGAAAATATGCAAAACGCTAACAATTTCGAAAATCGAAGGTCGCGATTCGATCGCGGAATGTGTCAGAATTTCCGGAATACAGAAAACATTCCTATACAGGATTTCTCTCAAAATCGAAATCTCCAACAGAATCAGTCACGTGAATGACCTGTAAAATATTGCACTTATCATGGTCAGTGTAAACACGACAGCTCCGAATGCTATCAATGGAAACCACAAGCTTCTCAGCCTCGGCCACAGCAACGGAATCATCAATAGCAAAATCATAATTGGGGTCCTCGTTTTCAACAAAATACATGTAACAACACACTCAATCAGAATCAAAATTTTGACCGAGATAACCCATTTTTCAATCGCAATAATCGAAACTATCAGAGAGATGTGGCAGACATTTCTCTTTGGGATTCCGAATCCGGACAAGAAAAGATAATCGAAAAGCATTACTGCTACCCGATGAATAATTCACAGTCTATACAGACTCAGATAGTTTCTCCGCAACCTTCGCAAGAAGTTTTGCCATCAGAAACCAAAACGGTGTTTAACTCACCTAAACCTTTTGTTCTGATGAAGCCGACGACTAGTACAGCTAATATGCTTGAACCGACAGAAACGTCTAAAGCTACAAACTTCTTCCTCGCTCCCAGAATCACTGATTTCACACTCAAAAAACCTACTGAACCATAGATCACGAGATCTAGCGTGTGTCAAATCCAAGAATGTTCGCAAAAAGACATCAAACTTCTGAGCTTATATGCTCTTACTCGAGCTTTTCATATCGATGCTGAAATCAGAAAAACTAAAACGAAAGCCTTGATTGATACCGGTGCTCAATGTTCAGTCATTTCCTCATGCTTCACTCAACACTCTTTGGGGATTGACTATGATATGCTAGAAACATCCGCGCAGATAAAAGTAGCTGACAGTGCTATCCTCCATGCCTGAGGTCCCATAATCTTCAAAATCAATTCATCTTTCGGAAGGCATCTAGTATGATGCTGGATTCTACCTACCACAGGAGAGCAATGCCTCCTAGGAACCGATTTCCTAGTGCATCCGAGTGTACGAGCTGTAATAAACTTTCGTGAAAATTTCATCAGAATCAGAGACGTTCAAGAAGAACTGAATCTAGTTTTGAAACCAATTGAAAAAGCACCCTACAATGAAGTATTTTCAAATACTTCTACGGGACAAAGTCAAACGCAAATCGTTAAAATCGACAGATTGCTACCAATTTTGAATATCTCCTCATAACCAAATTGTCAAACATGGGTTAACAGGAAAATCTTCCCTTTCGCAAACAAAAGCTTCAAAAGCGTTATAGTTCAACCCGTGAACTTCTGAAAAGAAAACTGTGAATATCCAATCAAGTTGGCGATAATGAACATAACAGAAGGCAAATGTCCACTATTATTTGTCAATAATAGTGCCAATGGTATCCATCTACAGTTTAACCAGCTCATCGCTGAGGTTAAATTCAGACTCAAAGAATCAAAAATGACTGTCGCGTCGCTAAGCGATCATGAAGAAGATTATGAACTAGCCACGTTGGTTAAAGATCAGTCGACTATGTCGGAAGAAGAAAAACTTCAACTCGCTCTCAAAAAAATGACTGAAAAGTTGAATACCAATGATGAAGATAGAAAAATCGCTATCAAAGTCTTCAAGCAATATCATGATGTTTTCAGTCTCCCTGGAGATCAGCCTACTAACAGTCTCTATAGACACCAGTGAGGCAAAACCAGTCGCCAAACACTACTATCGTGCGCCAATTGAACAAAGACCAATGGTTCGTCAGAAAATTCAACAAATGCTAGAAAAAGGCCTCGTAGAACCTTCGCGATTACTGTGGGCTGCGCCTATGTTTCTGGTAACCAAAAAAGATGGAAGTTGGTGACTCATAGTGTATTATAGAGGTATAAATGAAGTTACTTCTAGCAATAAATTTCCGATTCCGAGAATCAATGATTCTAGATGCTTTAGGTTATGCGCGATTTTTCTTAACTCTAGACTTGAAAGCAGGGTACTGGCAGATCCCTTTAGACATTGCTTCACGCCATAAAACTACTTTTGTTAGTCAAGAAGGGTTGTTTCGATTCAAAGTTCTACCGTTTGGTTTGAAAAATGCTCCCGCTGAATTTCAAAGACTAATGGAATGGATCCTGCATCCATATATCTGGAAAATCTGTTTGGTCTATATCGACGACATCATAGTTTTTTTGCAAACGTATGATGATCATCTAAATCATATCCAACTGATCTTTGAAGCTCTTCGTGAGGCGAATCTAACATTGAGACCTGATAAATGCGATTTCTTACCGAAACAAGTAAAATTTCTTGGTCACTTGCTAAGCAAAAATAGAATCTCACCTGATCTCGAAAAGGTCTCCGCGATCGTAAACTATGAAATGCCAAAAACTGTAAAAGATCTTCAAAGTTTTTTGGGCCTTGTCCAATGGTGTAGACAAATTCATACCAAATCTTGCCACTCTTTCGCCACCCCTCTATCAACTACTACGAAAAAATAAATATGAAATAAGCGAAGAACATCGTATAGCGTTCAATGAGATTAAAACATCTCTAACCTCGACTCCTTTTTTGCAATATCCTGTCTATAACGACAAAAAATCGAAATTCATCATTCAAATTGATGCTAGCACAACTGCTATCAGTGCGATTTTGTATCAAGAAAATGAAAATGATCAATGGGTCATCGCGTACAACAGTAGAGTCCTTTCTGACGTTAAAACCTGCTACAGTACAACTGAGCGCGAATGTCTTGCAATTGTAGAAGCTTTCCGATGGTATATACACTATGTCTATGGTCAAAAAGTAATGGTCAGAACTGATCATAAGCCCTTGCAATGGATCAAAGAAGAAAAACATCAAAATTCATGACTCCAGAACTTCGCAATAAAGCTTTAGGATTACGACTATCGAGTTGAGTATGTGAAAGGCAAAGAAAATGCTTGCGCTGATTTTCTGTCACAAAACAAACCTCGTGCTAAAGTAAAGTCAATGACCAGCGAAGAAGTAACAAACAAAATATTCAGACCAACATTTCGCGAAGAGAGAAAGACTGTCGCTGCAGCTATAACAAGATCTATGATGCAAAAAGAAGAAAGAAGTAAAATCTTGTCTCAGAATAAAGTGCCGACATTCCAAGAAGATTTCCAACAGCCTGAGAAAGGGCTAGTAACTATAGAAACACCAGAAGAAATCAGAGAAGCTCAAAGAAAAGATCCATACATAGCGAAATTGGTAAAAAGCCTGGATCAGAAGCAAATTTCTACAATTTCATCTGCTTTTCACACCGAAAACGAAATAGTATACTGAATGTCAAAACAAGCTAATACAGCTTCGGCAATGGTAGTTCGGACTACTTTGATAGAAAGTGTTTTGTATCAATTCCATGGCCCAAAGATTTCGAGCCATCAAGGTCATGGACACACTACAGCCATGATTCGTCAGCATTTCTGGTGGCAGTAAATGGAAGAATTGATAATAAAGTGGATTAAAACTTGCAAAACATGTCAACAAACAACTTCCCAGTTGCTGAAACCACCTCCGTTGATGCCAATACAATCAAAATATCTGTTTGAAATCATCGCGACAGACATAGTAAACATTTCCCCTCTATAGAGAAAAGATCATACGTCATCGTATTTCAAGACTATTTCACTAAATGGGTAAGCGCTCATTTGATTCTGGATCAAAAAGCAGCCACTATAGTCGAAAGTTTCGTAAACAACGTAGTTTTGGTTCATGGCAGCCCGAAACATTTATTATCAAATCAGGGTTCAGGTTTCACTTCAAACTTGATGAAAGACATCGCGAAAGTACTAAAAGTTCAGAAAATCAACACCACAGCGTATCACCCACAATGTAATGGAATAGTCGAAAGATTCAATCAAAGGCTAATTTTGCAACTCAAAAAATTCACCGCTGAAGATCCCGACAATTGGGAACAATATTTACCTTTGGTGATATTTGCCTATAATGCTGTTCCTCACACAGCTACTCACTTTTCTCTGTTTCGACTTTTGCGAGGGTACGAAACTAGAATCCCTATAGATTTTGACTGCGTGAAAAGTCTTACGTTATCGCTAAACTACGACGCCTATCAGTATATCTTCACGCAAGCGCAACTAGCATTATATAACAAAGTTTGGGAAAACTTGAAAAACGCGTCTGAATCGCATAAACAATACTTCGATAAAAAAAGCCAAAGAGCAGAAATACAATCTAAAGGATCTAATACTGTTGATTAACAACAAAAAATCGACTAAAATCGACAAAGACTATATCGGACCCTTCGTAGTGGTCGAAAACTTCGAAATATCGAAAAACATCATAATGATCGATAGTATAGATTGTCCTGGACAATCTCAGAAAGTCTCACTTTCTCGCGTAAAGCCATATACATGCCTTGCACAGCATCGGCAATTCTAGAATTAGACAACAGTGGTCCTCCGAGACTCCGAAAAAATTTAAATTTGTAAATATTCCGTTACCTTTCGACTAACATTAATTTTTAATTTTGCTAATAAAAATCGTAATTATTTTATAATTTAAAGCAAAAGCAATGAGTAAAAGTTTTGGAAATCTAAAAACACACTCAACGCGCTAATTCAGATTCTGTGTGGAATGAGTGAGAGAAATGTGTGTGTTATTGTCGCGTAGTTTTGTGTATATTCATGACCATTATGAAGAAATTGACCTTCCCTAAGAAGTAGCGCAAAAATAAGAAAATAAAGCTAAAGCGCGCGCCCTAGAAATATCTTCCTCCGGTCTCACCCAATCTGAACTTTACATTTTTCGCCATGTGCATGAAAATTTGAATTCGTGGTTAACAACTTTCCACTCTACACCTTCATCTTTTTAGGAAGATTTTTCGCTCTTGAATTTCTCATTTCGATAGATCAAAAAGCTTAGTGAATGGTTGGTTCATATCAATTGCTCGATACAAACAAATCGAATTTGACATGAAGAAAGATGACTGGCGGGTCCGAGGCGACAACGTCGCAGAGTTCGGGAATCAGGTCATCACTGATCAACCCACTGCTGATTTTCCGAAAATATTTTAATGTTCAAGATAGATACATTTCCATGGTTTTTTTTGACCTACGAATCACAAGCCAAGTGGCTTGTTGACCTAAAATTATACAAGCCATTCCAAATTTTTACAAGCCAATTTTATAATATCAGTATACATGAATAAATTCCAATGCTAGGTTATTTTTTAAAGAAATGTATATATTGAGCATCATGGCAATCGATCAGAAAAGAGATGTCATTCAACATTATTTAAATAACATTTTAGAGCCGTTAATTCATTAAAATTCAAGAAACTTTTGAAATTTTTGAGTTTGATCGAAGTTGAATCTACAAGCATTGTGGAACAAATTTTCGAGCAAACTATCCAAGAACATAATGACTTTGAATTACATGAGAAATCGGCAGTTAAATCATTTATGATGAAAAGTGAGAGCCCAAAAAAGCTTTTAATCTCTCCTGCCTGAAACGCCGGAAAATTTTTTGGGTTTTGACATTCTGCGATGTTGGAAAATCAATTTTCCAAACACTTATTTGAAGAATTAGATTCGAATTTTCTGTTCAAAAGTCGTCATTTCTAGAATTTTATGTTTGAAAAATTTTAAAACCATTAATTTATTCTCACACTCATGAACTTGGCCGAAAAGGTATGAGTAAGAAGAGTAGAAATTTCCAAAAACTACTTCCACGAAGCTTTTGAATTGATTTTACGTTAAGAAAGGAATAATTGCTCCAAAAAGTTTTCAGACTTGACGTATTGAAAATGTGTCAAGGGAAAAATGTGTCAAAAGAAAAATGTGAATCAAAAAATGAAATCAAAAATATCAAGATGGAATTTTGAAGATTACTAATTAAAACATGAGATAATATGTTTAAGATGATTAAAACTATTAAAGATTAAATGATAAGTGAAGGTAGACATGTTAGAAGCGGCGCCTGAGCTAGGAAATAAATAATAATGCTTATTTGAGTTATAACTGGGGGGAAGCGCCGGAAAATTTTGAGATTATGACCTTCTAAAATGCACCAAAATGCATCTTTTCTGTGTCCGATATGATCAAACACATGACTCAAAAAATTCTGACAAGCCATTTTGGCTTGTTGGAGAAAAATTCTACAAGCCAATTTGTCAGTCCAACAAGCCATGGCTTGTAAAATGCTAAAAAAAGACTATGTACATTTCATATCAAAAGAAACAACATCACCAGGATGATCGATTCTTCTTCCCCGACGGTAAGTTCTGCACTGCTGATTAGACTAAAGTCTTTTAAAAATAGAAACTCCAGGTTTCTCTTCCCCTGGGAAGAATAAATATATCGATCCATCGATATATAGAATTTGAGTCACAGTAACTTGGCCAGAAGATTTGCACGCCGCGATTCGAAAGATTGACGTTTCCATGCGAAACTAAATCTAACAGAAATTAATCGAAATTTTGTGATATTTTAAATAATACAATATAAAACAGATGATGAGAATCACAGAGTTCGAGCAATGGTTCAAAACGGTTTATGCCAGGCACCTCAATGTCCTGCGCGACTCAACGTACGTCAAAAGTGGCAAATTAAAAAGTGCGTTGATGGCGCATTCCAAACCAAATTTTCGAGGCCACCTATGGGTCAGTTTCGACGTCGAGAAGATTTCGAGGAATCAGTTGTATATTCATAAGAAGACCAAAATGAATATACAAAACCAAAACACAGCTCACGTCGCTAGGTTCCTTCAGTTGGGATTCCCAACTGGACATACTATTATGTTTGACCCCCTAGCAGCTATTCCTAATGATTGGACCATGTTCTACAAATTCGTATCGGCTCCAAAAACCATCGTTATCGGTTTCGATCAGGCGGACAACTGGAGATGTTTAAAGGACATGCACGAACACGAATTTTATTCGCCGGATGCTCGCAAAACGCACTCTAACATGGTCGCTCCCAGTATTTTGGTTGATATCCAAATCATACTGGAAAACATCGAATGTTCACCCCAAAAATGGGAAAGGGCACGCCTCATAGGCCTCTGACCCGAAAACAAAAAACTAAAATGAATAGTCGCCGATGCATTCGCATTGGATGTAGAGCATTTTACGCTGTACTCCCCTCAAGCGAACAACCAAATCGCCCAAGCTGGCAAACCCGACGAGCAGGTCTAAACCTACTCTATATTGGACGTGTACTACCAAATTTTGATGTTCTTAGCGTACAGGCACTACAGGTTTGTCAACAGCATATACGATAACATAAAAATCTTTCCTCACGATTTTCTACCGCCCGAATTTATACATATTGCGGCGCAAAACCTATACAATAACGCGAACATCGACCGCAATGGCGACAAAAAGGGTGCATTCAGCGTCATAGACCCCACGCTTTCGAAAAGTATGTTGCACACGATCATGCACGACAAAATTTTGGTGTTGAACAGAATCATATTTTATGATTATAAGGTTCCGAACATGCGCTATTGCTTGTATAATTACGCGAATGTGGAACACACCACTAAATTGTTAGGCCAGAAAATGCACCCTTCAAAACTACCATCTATAAAGGGTAGCAAGCAAAACACATCCTCTTTGACCGACGGAAAACTCGAACCATATGACGACGGTCATATGTGTGCTCAAGTTATAGACAGAGCTCTACGCTCTAACAACATAATCAGCATTCATCATGCTGTCAGTGCGCCTATGTCGCTCATATTTCTGTCCGAAATGGACCAAAATATGGTTATAAGTGACAAAATGAAGCAAACAAACTTCAATTTGTTCATAAATGATCAGTTTTCAATGTACAGCCCTCCTGAAACTTGGCCGTTATAAGAAATGAAATTCAATCATCAAATCGCAGAAACGCTGGCTTAAACGCTGCTTTACTCAGTTCCTAACCATAACAAATAGATGAACGCCATCAGAGGAACCATGCCGTTAGTCGTACATGTCTGCTCCCCACATTCTGAAACAGAATTGTGAGCGATAATAGAAAATAAAATTCGGAAACTATTATCGAAAAGCGATAGTCTCGATATCGATCTCATATGCCAACAAAACTGGATAAAATGTGATGGTACGTTGGAATTAGAATTGATCGAATGGGCTAGTCGTATACGCATCATTGAAAAGAATCGTAGTGACAACAAACAACTGGCGTAGGCAAACCGATATTTTATGCGACCCATCGTATTCCATAACGACAATTTTCCTGTCTCTAATGAAACCAATTTGGTAACAAAAAAAAGTATAAGGAAAATGCTTATTACTATTTTTCGTACAAATCATCAATCTTGACATCTCGAAAATGCGAAGAGCTCATCTGTTTTCCGCCTAACAACATTTTGACAATGAGCTCGAATCTACCTGTATTCCTGGACGCAATGTTGACGGGAGAAACCCCAACCAAAACACCTACTCAAACTACTGTGGAAACCAAATTCGATAATGAAACGGCAATGGCTGTCAAATCATTGATAAAAGATATCACCAAAGAATCGTTCGCGGTAAAAACCAAAATCCCTACCCAAACTGATATCATACAGATTGATAGCGAAGAAGATGACCTATCGAAAACCGATACTACCGCGCTGATGACAACAGCCAAAACCACATCCTCATTAACACCGTCATCTAAACATCTATTGTACAGTCAGCAGGAGATAGATTGGGATAAGGGCGAGGAGTATCGAGAAAAAGCCACGTTAGTAAAAATTTTGTCCCCAAGAGACATCTCTCGAATGGAAGGCGAAGATGACAACAATTCAAAAATGGTACCACGGTGAATAATTCCTACGCGATATAAAATACCAAAAAAACACGAGGTAGACACCTCTATGCCTGTCAGCACAGACAGCACGACTCCTGTCTTAGAGATTAAAAAAGATCAACTATGTGATGAGCGTGGCCAACATTAGAGCTTATCAATTTTCGTTGTTCCGAAGACGAAATGCGATTGATAGGCAATTGCGCACAATTCAGGACTACCTGGAGTTTGATCCAGAAGATCCAAATTATGTGCCACCATTGAAAAAACGTCGCGATTCGTGAGAAGACATGCGAAGTAGAGAATGAAAAGGAACTGACTCGCAAACACGAGAACAACCTTCACGGTCTACAGCACGAAAGGAAAGTGATGATTACGATAGCCGAAAATATCATCACGGTGAATACGCATCGAACAAACGTCTGAGAAATAACCATCACGATCCCAACTATTGGCGAGAACATCCCAGCGATTCAAAGATCATCAAAAGAGAACCAAATAGGCCAGAGCTTTAAAACGAGATCACTTGCGAAAAGAAGAATTAGAGGGTCAACAGCCTCCAACAGCTGACTGTGAAAAAATGATTGATTAACCAACGACATCGCAACAAGCTGAAGTGGCTAGCGTTCAACAAAAACCACAGCAAATCATTCGAAAATACAAAATATGGCATCGCTGATTTGGCAAACAATGCACGCCACCCGAAGAACAGTACCCCAGCATACCTACTGCGCCTATAATGGCCCAAATTCAACCACGAACTACCAAGGAAGTAATTATTATTAATTACTTCAATCACACTCATTTAAATTTTGATCCCACGATTTTACAACAAGCCATCGTGGCTTCACAACAAATAGCTTAGGATTTCCCTGACTATTTTCAAGCACCATGTTTGCGTCAAGATCCACATTGTATGGAAGAACTCACCGCAGTTCTCCTAAGCTGGATGTGCGATTATAACAAATACTATGGTGCCAAAAATGCTATCATTATAACACAGCTTACGCTGTTCTTGTTCCATGCGCGTCAAGCATATGACTTTAAAACGACTGATAATTCGTACTCGATGGCTCTACGATACATTTTGCAATGTTTGACGGATACGAGAGATCCAAATTATCTGGCCACCAAAGAAAGAAAGGCCATCATTCGAGATATACATCGCGAATACCAAACAGAGATGGATAAGATAGCGGAGGAAAAGAAAGGCAAAGAGGCAATGACGCTGACAAAACCGGCTGTTCCTCTAGAATATCAAATGACGCCGGCTCCGATAATTGCCATGACTACAACTGCAACAACTCAACCGCCGGTTATCGGAATACGAACCTCGTTGGGAGCTGCGCAATGAGCCCTAGCCCCACGAGCGCCGACTACAAACCAAGGAATGCAGATGGCTCCACCTGGCATTCTGAAAATGAGCATAACTCCGATGAAGGTTTTGCCTAAAAGTCGCAGATTCCCACCAAAATGATTTGAAAGAGGATGAGTATCACGATGCTAAACGCATTTCTTTTCTTTCACTAGCCTATTGTTTTCCACTAGAATCTTTTCTTTTTCAAATTTCCAAAATTCTAAAAATTCTCGGTATAAAATACTAGTTTTGATTTGCTCATTGCTTTGTGTCGTAACGTTTGTGATAATATTGTTAACATTTTCTGTGTTTATTTCTTTGTGTAGTTGGCTGCAGCATAGGAGTGCGAAAGAGACAAACCGTCAAAAGAAAATTGCCAAAAAATGAGCTAAATGCTCTCATGCAATCAAGCCTCAACCAACCACGACACGTCAAAATCACTTAAGGCGATTTACATCGAAATAGGGAGGAGTGTTGTGGGGCGAATTGAGGTAATTGTAAAGTTTGTGGCGCTTTCGAGTAAAGATCGGCAAGTTAGGAAAAGAAAGATCCTGACAAGACTCGCGAAGAGGCTTGGCTACAATGTGAAGAAATTGTGAAAATGTTTTTCAATTGAGATCGTTTGTACTGTAGCCAGACAGTTGTGTTTTTCTGATTGTGTGGAGAGTTTGAGGCGGTGATTTGTACATTTGTAAATTGTGTTTTGAGTGTGTGGTATAGGTTAATTCAAACTATTTAGAAAATAGTTTGAGTAATTAGGTGAAACTCTGAATCGGTTAAGATAGTACAGCCCGAATTTCAGCATCCGAAAACCTTTGATGACCTGAGCAAAGATCCCTGGATAAATTGACATAGCGCTCTCTAGGAGCCCGTCAATCTCCTGCGTACGATTATCGTTGTGTTGATTTCATCAAACACTCGGAGTGTTCCGTTTCTAGCATTCCACACGCTCTACTACGTTCTGTACGTCTCTTATTTAAACGTGCAATAAATCGTCAAGCTACGCAGCTTAATTTTCGTCGTCTTATTTTCTCACGCATGACAGGTCCCTCCCAACCCCCCCCCCAATTACAGGTATGCCCTCGATATTAGAAAATAGGCTGTGCATGATCACAAAAGGCATATAGGTTTTATAGTTGACCAAAATTTAATTAATCCGATTTAGAATAAAAAATCTTACCATTTCTAAATGATGAATGATGAGAATATATCAAAATTAATAATAGAAGAAGCAACAAAAAACTTGAACGAAAAATCTTCAATTGCTTAGAAATTCAACAGCTGGCATTTCTTTAATCAGCCAAAGTGAAGAATTATGGACTGCATTTCAGCTATCCTTCCTGCGCCGAAAAAAATTTCGGATTCTATACCGAATGCTGGATAGTGAATGTTTTCAAGATATACTCCATGATTTAAGATTTAAATTTTCGCTCATAAGTGATGACCAGACATGAGCAATGAGCTGATGTTATTAATCAGCTGACCAGTTAGAAAATCATCTTGAATTCAGCGATGTTTCGGAAATTTGGGCGAAACTGCAAAATTCATAAATGAAATGTTGGCGTGAAGCGCTGAAAATTCTTTAAAAATTTACCTCAACAATTAAATTCGATTTTTCTTCAAAAATCGTACGTTCTGGAAATTTATCATTCAGAAAATTTTAAAATCAGTATTGATTCGTTAACCTTTATAAATTTGATTGAAAGGCTGTGAGTAAGAAGAGTCCAAATTTCTATAACTACTTCCAATTCAATCTACGTTGAGAAAAGAACTATCGCTTAAAAAAGTTGGAAAAGTTGACGTGTCTCAAAACATGTGCGAGGAAAAAATGCAAGTTTTCATTATATAATCAAGATAAAATATTGAAGATTATGAGCTAAAACATTACAGAATACGTTTATGATGATGAAAACTATAAAAGATTAAATGACGAGTAAAGATATGTTAAATGCCGCGCCTGAACGTGATAATAAACGATAATGCTTTTTAAAGTTTTCGCGCCGGTGCCAGAAAATTTTGAAATTGATACGCACCAAATTACATGTTTTCTAGCTCCAACCTCCAACCCAAAATTTTTTTCTCTTCTCCGAACTTCAATTTTCATCATATTTCCAGAGAAAGTGTCCAGCATTACTCTTTCTGAAATGATACGAGTTGTATGAGTTGATGTCTCATAGGATTTATAATAATCTTAATCATACATGTAACGGAGCCCCGAGGTTTGGAGGGGGGTGGGGCGACTTTTTTGGACCGTGGGTCAGTGATTCCCAAAATTTGGGGGGGGGGTCCTTGAAGGAAAAAAATTCAATTTTCTCGCGGAAAAAGTCGGAAAAATAGTACAAAAAATTATAATTTTTTTCGAAAAAGACTGAAAACATGTATTTATGGCGCGAAGCGCCGAGAAAATTGCCGTTTTTGACCATTTCTTCTTCAAAAATTGACATTTTTCAGTATTTTTCCGACCCAAAGTATGGGGGTCCGTACGGCTATCATATGGCTAGCCATAGGATTGGAGAATCCTAGGGGGAGTCGCCCAATGACTAGCCATATGGTCGACGATTTCCGGGGCGGGGTTCCCATAACACTTCCCCCCAATTACATGTATGATCTTAAGGAGTTATTAGGTGTGTTTGTGAAGTTATTGGAATAGAACTGTAATTATAAATTTTTAGCAGGACTAATCAAAAATGAACCATCGTGTACAAGAAAAGAGCGATGAACGTCGTCAGTCTACTTCTTCATCGTGTTCCGATCTATCTGAAGTGACAAAAAATAGAATATTGGATTCGGTAGTACATGAATTTTCAATCACCAAGGGTGCTGTAAAAGCACGTATTGGTGGAAGGACAGAATCTTCACAATCATCATCTTCAAAACGAACTGCGTCGAATAGAAAGCCTCCTTCCGATGACAGCGATATGCCCGACAATTATATGAAACAAATTGGTCATACATTAGCCACGATCTTAGATGCGTAAGGAAATTGATATCTATTGTTTCTCGTGATATGACCTGTCTGAAGACAAATAGAAAAAGTTATTCTTTTGAAAAAGTCGCGAAATCAAAAAATGAAACACGTCCGAAGTTCAGAAAAACGTCCTCTGGCACGCGTTTTCACGTTTCGAAGTATGCAGAATTTTTACAAATTCAAAAGGAAGTAGGGATGCCCCAATCCCCCCTCATTTACCCATGCCGCAGCTGGTGCCTGTGCCCAAGCACCGGTGACGGTCCCAACCCGACTTGCTTTTTTTTACCAATTATGAATTTTGTATTTTTTACCAATTATGAAATTTTATTTATATCCATCATCAATGATATCTTTTTATAGATGAGTTTGATATTTCCGCAGATTACATTCTTTAGTTTAGTTAAATAATAAATTCTAGCGAATGACTACTTCTATATTTCATTCAGTTTGAAATGATCGATACAGCAATCCTATGAAAGGAAGTTCAATACGGGAAAAACTAGTAAGTTAATTGCTGTAATCAATGAAAAAATTATTCCGTCACTGAGCGGCAAACAGAACGGCTGAAAATTTCCGTCAATAACATGGTCAAGTGGTCGAAATTCGTCGAGTAGCACTCATGTATCAACACGGTTCTGTCTACAGGGTTCATACACAACCTGGAAAACCTGGAAAACCTGGAAAACACAGGGAATTTTTTTTCAGGTCTGGAAAACCTGGAAAACACAGGGAATTTTGTGGAAAAATGAATATTTTGTGTTGAAAAGTAGAGGAAAATCGTCAAATTTTTTCGCCGCGCTGCGGCGAGTTTTCTTTTTCAACTATGCACATTGAAAGTTAATCTGCTGTAAATCATCGAGTATTTGAGATCGTTTTTTTTTAGTTTTTCAACTTCAACTTTTAATTTAGCCTTCAAATTATTATGTCAAAGTCAACGTTTCAATTGGATTGTAAAGGGTAATATCCGAGAACTCCTCATTTATGCCAGAAAATTGGAAACTGATGAACAAAATTTTTTCGGTCATATAGAGCATTCATATTTGCGAGCAAAAAGAATTCGAGTCTGGTCAGGGTTTTTTTAGGCAATTAGGAGCGATGGCTTCTAAAAATTCAGATTGACTCCTAAAAATTTAGGGACACAAGCCAACATGGCTTGTAAAAATCAGAGCTTAACAACCCTTACGATTAGGTGAGTTTCCTGTCCAGAGATGCATTCTTATGCGTTTTTAAGAAAACATATCGAAAATTTTCCGGCGCTGCGCGCTGAATTTCAAGTCACTTATGATTCGTGTTATCATTTCTGTTGTGCGGTTGTAAAATGTCGACCAAGCTTATGCTGGCTTATAGCTTTTAAACATCAGCATGTTATGGATGAATGTTTGACATTGTATTGTTTTTTCACATATTTGACTAAAACCTAGGTTTTTCTAGATTATTTCCACAAAGTCGTTTTGTGGTTCTTTAGAATTTTCGACTTTCATGAAGATGACTTTTTGCATTTGGAAAATGATTAAGCATGGGACAATAGCAGAGGTTCTTCTGTCTGAAATGCCTAATTTTTGAATTTTAGTTTGCCTGACTGAAAACATGTTGAATTCACTGACAAATTAGACTTTTCAGGCAGGAAATAGATATTAAAAATAGTCATTTTCTAACGATATAGAATATCAAAATCCAGATTTTTTCCGATGCTCTGCACCGCATTAATTACCGATATCCAAGTCCGAAGTAAAATATCTATCACACTTTTTTATGGTTTATACGTTGGTTTATATATATCATAAATAATAATGATTGGTAAATTACTGACTCTTGATATACAAAAACGTTAGAAAAATGTTTTAACGCTTCCACCAATCAAATGGTGAAAAGTTCACGATTGATCATCGGTAGCTACATAAGAATGTGCTGAAAAATTAATTTTTTGACGTTTTAGATGCCTCGGAATCCAAATTTTTCGGCGCTAGGTTGCCCAAGAATTTGAAATAAATTTTTTGATTTAGTACTCTATTTTTGATGATGCTTAAGCTCACACATGTTTCTATTATTCAGTATTTTTCTTCAGAATAGTATATTTCATCATTATAAAAACCTGGAAAAATTTCATTTGTCAACCTGGAAAACCTGGAAAACACAGGGAATTTTTTTTCTCCAACTTTGTATGAACCCTGTGTCTAAATCGACAGTGGATAGGCATGAAGTTTTTCAATAATTTTGACTTTTCCCATTCACACGCAGTGCTGCCAAATCACATGTTTAGAAAATTTCAGATTTTTTTAAAAATGGTATCAAAAAATGGCGGATTGATTTCAAATAATGACAGAACAATGCCAGATTTTCTATACTAAAATAGCGAGATTTTTTAAACATAGAAATCAGAACTTATACTACAATAGAAACTTTATTCAATAATTTTAAAGTCGCTTCATAAGATTAATTTCTGAGTAAGCAACATCACATTCATAATTTCCGCATTAAACAATTTCAACATATTTTCTGTTACAGTAAAGCTCTCGCACGATTTTTTTCATCAGGCAAGACAATGATACACAAAATAGAATCTAACATCCCGATTTGTAACCGGTTACGTAGCTTTGACTTCAAAATATTCGTTGTTGAAGAAATTCGTTCAACTGATGCCCCAGAGAGAGGAAATTCAAAATTGTAACTGTTTCCAGAATGACTAGTCTCCTGAAAATCTTTTTGGTCAAACACGCTAAACCAAAAACTAAAGGGATCACCTGTATCTTCAAACAATTCCTTTTTTCATGGCAACAAATTATATTCTATTAATGCATTTTTACAATCAATTTCAACGTTTAGAAATTTGTCTAACATTGAGCTGACGAGTAGTTGGTGACAAAGTGCTGATTCAGGTTCGAAGGCTTTCATAATCTTTAATAGATACTTTTAGAGGATTTTCAACTAAGCCCTGATGGTTTAAACTTTTGAGTTTTATTCTTTCGTGAGGACATGCAACTCGATGTTATGGACAGAATGCACAAAAATAAAAGTTGAGAAGTTACGAGAACAAGATCGACAACGAAACGAATCGAAAGAAATTCGAAAAACAAAGTATTTTACTTCTATTGTACAATAAATTCCGACAAAATATACTATAATGCAGAGCCCGTAGAACTTGATTTAAAAAAAATGCCAGAATCATGCCAAAAATCAATACATTATGCCAAATTTAGTGCCAGATCCAATTAATGCTAGTTCATTGCAAAAACTGCCAGATCTGGCATCGAAAATGCCAGTCTGGCAACAATGTTCCCACGAATTTAGCGTTCGTCTACAATACAGCTTTCTACTACGTGAAAATTGCACATCAAACTGAACCTACATTTGTGATCATACATGTAACGGAGCCTCGTCTGGGGGAGTGGGCGACTTTTTTTGGCCGGGGGTCAGTAATTCCCAAAATTTTGGGGGGGAGGGGTCTCTGATGGCAAAAGTTCGATTTTTTCACGAAAAAAAGTTCGAAAAACGGTTCAAAAAATAGTAATTTTTGTCTAAAAAATAATAAAAAATGGAATTGTGGCGCGAAGCGCCTAGAAAATTGACGTTTTTGACCATTTTTTGTTCAAAAATTGACATTTTTCATAAAAAAATTGACATTTTTAAGTATTTTTCGACCAAAAGTATGGGGGTCCCTAGGGCTACCATATGGCTAGCCATAGGATTGGAAAATCCTGGGGGCGGTCGCCCACTGGCTAGCCATATGGTCGACGATTTCTGGGGTGGGGGGTTCTCATAGCACTTCCCCCCAATTACATGTATGTTTGTGAATTTCGCTGCGTCTATCATTTTAAATTCAATTGACTGAAGTCGTTTTTCTGTTCTATGAAACTTTTTTACCATTTTGATGACCAATGAAACTAAGGCGATAGGCAACTCCGAAGACATTATCCGATGGGGTCAAGATTAACACGGCTTTGGACACAGTGGCTTGAAGAAGCCCTTGGCAACCAATCTACCGACCATCATGAAATATGTAGAATACACCGGCACTGGGCCAGTGCCAGTGTATTTTTCCCGGTGCCAATAATTTTTAGATGCAGTATGTATCATATCAGACGGTCATGAAACCTGTAAATCAAAGGATAATGTAATTTATGAAGTTATGACCAGTTAAGTTCAATGTTTTTTTTTAAAATGCAGTGAAATTATTACTTAATCAGTGTTAATCAACGTCAAAATGAATAAATCAACCAATCAATATTTAAATGTTCGTACAATGTTATTAATCCGATTAATGTGACGTTACACTTTTCAACTGAATTACTTTTGATTGCTGTTCTTCCTCTTTTTATTATGTTCTTTTATACGCCCAAATATTTTTCGTATTGCATAGGATTTGTGGCCAAGTGCTTCTTTAGACCACTGTGGTAAAAATTATTCCGGTCCCGTCCATCACGGCGAACTAGTTTTGAACAATGTTTGCATCCCGCTTCCGATTGATCTCTTACAGAGGTGAAAAATTCCTCAAATAGCAGGCATATTCACTGGGTACTAATTAACACACTAAAATCTAAATCGATCTGTCACGCTGTAAAGAAAGAATGAATAAGCATTAAGATTCAAGATATGTACATGAACACAACAATTTATTATTAGATAACAAAGAATGAACAACAAAAATGGATAAATGTAATCTTAACGTTTGTGTAGCATCGGCACTGGTTGAAGAGTCGGCCCCGGCACACCCCTTACTCTCCCATGTAAAAGTAACGCAGCTCCGAAGTTTGGAAAGTAAAGCGACTTTTTTGTATGTGGGGTCATCAATTACCAAAAATTTTAGGGGTCGTTGAACAAATAAGTTGAATTTTTCACGACGGTTCAAAAAGTAGTAGTTTTTGTCCGAGAAAGCATCAAATATGTATTTACGGCGCAATGCGCCGGAAAATCTATAACATTTTTGACCGTTTTTGTTCAAAAATGGTAATTTTCTACCAAAACATTTTCGACAGAAAGGATTAGGTTTCTCTGGCTTGCCCATTTTAGCCATATGAATATATGATTTTGATTATTGTGAAGGTATAGCGCCCGTTTTCAAGACGATTGAACTTTTATTTTAGTCAAAGTGTTTAGTAATAGACACCGAAATTTTGAATTTGAATGTGCGTGTCATTCCTCAAATGAAGTTACAAAGTTATTTCTGAGTTCAGTTCAGATTTGCGTTTCAATCTGCATTAACCTAAAAATCCTGTGATTTTTAAATTTAGATGATTGTTTCCCAATGATATTTTTCTACCGAATCAAAGATCTAATAACTTCTGCCTATAGTTGGCGGTAGATGGTGGCGATAAGTTCCGTTTATAAAGTTCATGTCTACAATATAATAATTTTTACCAGCTCAAGGATTTATTCCATACACAGTAGAATTATATTGATTCACACTTTCGTCTCTTGTAGTCAGGAAAAACGACTGCTATTCTATATTGAACATTGTTTCACTTGATCAGCCATTTTTAATTCAGTCGAAATCAGAAAATATATCCATGTTCTACACACTCTGAACCCATGATATGAAAAATTCCAAGTTTGTGACTGGAAAACGCGTTTGCGCTCGATAGGCGGGCCTCGATAGCCCTGCAGATCAATCATTTTAAAATTGATCTTTCGGCCCATGCTGGTTTCTATTTTGAACTAGTTTTTTTAGGATTTCAGGAAGTTCTACTTTCCCAATGATAAATTTAAAATTAATCATATTTCAAAATGCGATATTTTTGGTAGTTTCGTGCCCTGAGTTTCGTGGTATCCTTGGTCTTGCTTGAAAATGAAAATTTCCATTGCTACAGTATGTCAAGAAGATTGGTGTATTTTTGACATTTTGCAGTGGTCTTGCTGGCCAAGCGATATTTCAGAATCAGATTGCTCTTATCCGGTGAATAAATATTCATTTTACACAGGAGAGAATAATCTATCGTTTGATGTAATATTTACAGTAAATAATTGCATATTACATTTTTTCAGAGAGTTTAAAATGTCGAAAATGAGCCGTCATAATTGGCAAAATTTTGTTTATGAACACTCCCAAGCACCTTCCCATCGGATGCTGCAGAATTTTATTTTCATATTTTATAACCCATGCACTTTTAGTGTATTAGTTTTCATTAAAATTTTCGTACCGCTTGGGGAGCTGCACAATTCTGAAGAAGGCATACTTATGAAAATTGCTCAGAAATCATTTCACTTCCCAGCTGGCCCTTGTCTACCCCTTGTGATACATTTATCATCTGTACTACATAATTATCAAATAACTAACACACTATAGTTTGATGTACTATTTGTTCCACAAATGATCATTTTACACACTACAAG
Organism: Romanomermis culicivorax; assembly: GCA_963922205.1. Taxonomy (NCBI): domain Eukaryota; kingdom Metazoa; phylum Nematoda; class Enoplea; order Mermithida; family Mermithidae; genus Romanomermis; species Romanomermis culicivorax. The sequence continues at coordinate 31,863 of CAWUHX010000063.1, forward strand.
AAAGTTTTAACAGTCGAATATGAGAAGAAAAAATAAAGAAAAATCGTATTTAGAGGCACTCCTGAGCACCTTCACTTACGATGCCGAAGAATTTTATATTTTTATTCTTTAGTTCATAAATTCCTATATGTAGTAGCTGAAAAGTAACATATCATCATGCACCGTTTTGGTAGCTGTAGACATTTGCATACATTTCACTGTCATTTAAATGTGTTTTTTAATCTGGATAAATTTCCAATCTCGCAGCTTCGATTTTTTTCTAGTCTAACTGGTGAAGATAGAAAGTATTTGCTGCATCTCCTCTGAGGCGTCCTGTTGCGCAAGCATTGTAAATTGATCGATGAAGTTTTATCAATAGTTCGACTCACATCTCTTCTTTTTATTCGTCTAAATTCGATTCAAATTTTAATACAATATATTAGACATTAGCGGCTATAAAAATCAAGAAAAAAGATCTGCGTCATCTTATGGGAAGGTGCACAAAAAAGGCCCAAGCGACTTTTTCGGTTTGTTTTGGCTTACATTTCGACACTTTAAAATGGAATAAAAAGTGTAAAATAAGGGATTAGAAATTATTTTTTATACCTTCATGTAGAGCATGGTCTTCTGCATGCAATGAAAATTTGACTTCAGAGTTCAGAGTCACGTCTTTTCTGAGCAGTGATATTTCGACACACGTGTACAGACCGAAAAATGCCAAAAAATGTAAGAATTGCAAACTTCGGAGTACTATCATAGCTAAACGAATTTTGATTTTTATGCGGAATGAATGCTGTCACGATACTCAGCATGTAAAATTACGTAAAATACCTCTTTTTTAGATTTTTATTAATTTTCAACTAATCATAAGTCAATAGAGGAGAAGATAGAATCTCTTAGAAATCGCACCTTAAAACGCTTGTAAATTGAAAAATGACAAACGATCAGTACCGCCCTGAAATCGTTCATACAAAACTTTAACTGTAAGATTTTGTATTCAAAAAATAGTAAGGATTAGTTAGGTATGTACCAAAATGCTTCCAGTCTAATGCAGCATAAAAGGAAATGGTAAAATATGTAAAAGCACTTGGTTATTGATTTTAAATTCACTTCAAGAAAAAAGTATGCCGAAGTTCTTTGAGTTTTATTCACATTTTTCGCCAGAGACTTGCGTATTGCACCCGATTGCAATGGTATAGTTAAACGAAAACTAATTTAAAATTGTTCATTTTCAGGCGAATTAAGTACAAAAATAGAAGTCTATCCCAACAAGATATTCGTCCGGATTCAGAAAGTTGCATTAAATTATTGATATCAAGCAAATCGTTTCTCAAAGATGATGTGAACACTGACCAATCGTCGATAGTGCTGACGAGGCCGAAAATCAGGAAGCGCAAAATTTCGAACTCATCGTTTGATAGTGATGATGAACAAAAACGTATTGAACGAATCCAAGAGTCTGCTATTGATGCTGAATTCATTATCACAAATTCTTTAAAGTGAAATAACGACGGTCAAATACACTGTCAACCTATTTAGTCGTCAAATTTCAACTACAGTCGTCAAGACATTATTTTGTTCAACTTAGCAGAGTGCCGCGATATAAGTACGGTATCAAACCGAATTTTTTCACTTTCTCCAAACTTTTAGGCAGTGTTGCCAGATGCGGCCATTTCCCGCCATTTTCGCGGTTTTCAGATCCCTCTGGCGGTTTTTGAATTTCTGCCGTGGTTTTGGCGGTTTTCAATTTTTGGTTACCTGCATGAACGCAAGATCAGGGTTGGCGGCAGCGTTTTTTTGTGCACGGACATTTGTGCCAATTGGCAACAGGAGGCCAAAAAAACTTGTGCCAATGGCACAAAAATTTTTTTTCTGCTAGAAACATACTGAAAATTGCGAAAAAGTATAAGGCCAAAAGTTTCATGAGAAGTTAACGTTTAACGCATTAATTTTTTGTAAAAATCTTGCCCAACCCTATTTTTCAGCTAACTATGTCAGTGAGATAAAAAACTGCAAGAAAATAGTTCACGACGATTTAAAACAGAGCACCCCATGGGGGGTATGGGGGGGGGGGTATTACCCCCGTCTTAGATTTGGAAATTCATTTACTACCCCCATAAAAACAGCTCACTATACCAAAAAATTTTGGTAGACTTCATCCTCTCCCCAGTAGGTTATGCTAATTCGAGAAAAATTGCAGAATGTGTGATTCTGAGGAATTACTCACTGCTGTTTTTGACACATTTACTGAGCAAATGATAATGAAACAATGTTTCCAAAGTGCATTAAAGTTGCAGGATTGGGAGCTGGAAAATGGAGTTAAACCAGTAAATGTTTTATGACTGTAAAAAGCACAAAGTAGGGGCATTATTCATTTATGTAAGTTGTATGTGGTTAGAGTACTACAACTCCCCCCTCCTTGGCAAAAAGTTGTGAGCAAAAAAAAAAAAAAAAAAAAGTCACGGCATATTTCCAGGGTTGGCAAAAACCAAACTTTTGAAATTTCGACTTTTTGGTTTTTTGGTTTTTTAGTGGTTTTTTATGGTTTTTTAATGGTTTTTTTGGTTTTTCTATGGTTTTTTAGTGGTTTTTTTCTGGTTTAATTCTTTAGAATGTTAGATACATCAAAATAACTATGAAAAAAACTGCTGGAAGCTCCCTGTATCATCTAAGACTAGTTAGGGAGCCTTAAAATGGCAGTTAGAAGTATTAATCTTATCGGAAGTGTCATTATTTTATGCTATAGGAAATCCCTATTATAGCAATAGAAATACAGTAATAGTGGGCACACAAGAGAGGAACCATGAATGAAGAACATAAGAAAAGTAAAAATGGAACAGTGCATGCGATATGTAAGGGGTAAATTCAAGAAAAAGAAGAAAAATTACAAGTAAAGAGAAATATACAATACACAATGTACGTAATCAAAACTCAAAAGAAATCAACTACAGAATTGTATCAATGCATATGCATCACATATGCACAGAAAAGTTGAAATGACACAATTTTTAAGTATATACCGTTTTCGATAAGATGGTTTTGAATTGATAGATTATTACATATGTTATTAATATTACAAACTGCAGTTGAAGGTCACACATAGACATTTCAGATGTTTCCAAATTTTTGCTTTTCAAACCTGTCTTCGAGCTATAACTACAGCAAATGAGTCTTATTAATATTCTCGTTTGCATGATAGATACATATTTTTGTAAGACTTTTTCTACTTAGCAGCAACATCAAGTCACATAAAAATGAGCCACTCAGAAGCTCTTCTCTTCGTCAACCTACAGTATGCTTAACTGATCTGTATAAAATTTTATTATTGTTGTCTCATTTATATTTTGAAATTTCGAGCTAAGAAAATTAAAAAGGTTACTGTAACAATAGATTCAGGATATTAAACTCAATCAAATTCTATAACATTTTGATGATGATATGGATCAATGGATGTCACCCCGTATGGTCGAAGTACACTCCACAAAAGATTTAGCATCTACTTTTTTGTGAGCAAATTATAGCAAAATTGACTCATGTACTAAATGTGTGCTTGCAAGATAGATGCAAAGGATATCGATTAATTTATATTACATCTTTTGAGTACAAAATGTAGCATAAAAATACAACTTTTTTCTACTTTATAGTGAAGTCAATTCAACTAAATTAATTGTTTTGTTGATTTAGATAGACACCAAAACATGCCTAGAAGGTCGACTAATGTGAAAAAACAGTTTCCCAATGATTTTGGAAAAAAACCAAAAAAACCAAAAAACCAGAGATTTTCCAATTTTTTGGTTTTTTTAAAAAACCAAAAAAACCAAAAACCAAAAAACCAAAGCCTTGCCAACCCTGCATATTTCAAGTACTACCCTTACAATTTACGATTTTACCCCTACCTGATTTTTCGACCTTGGGGACCTCTGATTCAAAAACAAATGAAACGCTGGGAGAATTTAAATATCTCTAGAATTGGGGCGGAATATTTTTTAGGCGTGAAGTCCAAAAATGAGCAAAACACATATTTTTCAGCAGTTTATCACCTGAAATGATCAATGGACAGCAAATGGAGGCGCGGAAACAGCGTTTTTTTTTGTGCACGGACATTTGTGCCAATTGGCACAAGAGGCCAAAAAAATTTGTGCCAATGGCAGAAAAATTTTTTTTTACTAGAAACATAACTGAAAACTGCGGAAAAGTTTGCGGAAAAGTTTTAGGCCAAAAATTTGATAAAAAGTTAACGTTTAACGCATTAATTTTTGTAAAAATCGTGCCCAACTGATTTTTCAGCTAACCATGTCAGTGAGACAAGAAAAAACTGCAACAAAATTGTTCACGAAAACCCAAAGAATGGAATGCTGAGAAAATTTAAATAGCTCTAGAATTCTTCAGGAAGTTCAAGTTGCTTCAATTTTCGACTACGAATATCTATGTATGTATACTTAACAACAATGTAAAGACTCGAGAAAATAAAAAGGAAGTCGAAAATTGTGTAAATTTTCGATCCAAACATTGTACTATTATCAACGATATCCGTTTTTCTATTTGAATCAATCAAACACAAAAAGTAAGAATTCCAGTTTTAAATCCGAATCTGACTGAATTCGCAGAGAATATTCAGAATTTCTTTTCACTCATCAGTTTTGACAGCCTGTAAAGTTTGCTGCAACAATACTAATACACTGTTCGAAGAGAAATCGTTCGCGTTCAGGTCAAATATACGAATAGGAAATACTATATCCATTCACTCGGCGGAAGCGCCGAAAAATTTTTGCATTTTCTGGCTCTAAAACGTCTAAAAATCAAGAAAATTTAATGTTTGACCAGCCAAAATTTTTGTGCCAATTGGCACAAACGCTCAAAATTTTTTGTGCCATTCCAAATTTTTTTGTGCCAAAAACCATGTTTTGGCATAAAAAAAAAACACTGCGCGGAAACCAAGTTGAAGCAAAATTATTCAAAATTTTTAAATAATGAAAAATATGCAATTTTTTTTCCAATTTTTGACAAAAATTATTTCCTCCTGCTCTTTGCTGTCCATTGATCATTTCAGGTGATAAACTGCCGAAAAATATGTGTTTTGCTCATTTTTGGACTTCACGCCAGGGTAAATCCGAAATTTTTTTGGGGGGGGGAAGTCGGGAATTTTTACGGATGGCGGTGGCCACGCCGAAATTTCTCTGACGCCGGTTTTTGGGGGGTTTTCATGATGAAGGGAAGAAAGAACAAGTGAAATATGCATGGGAAAAGCGCAGCCTCAGCAGCGCTGCGCCCTGCGGGCGCAGCTGCTGTACCCTAAGCCTAAGCCTGAGGAAAATTTTAAAGGAAAGATAAACTCAAATAAGATTTCCAAATTCGTTGACTTTTGACAGTAAAGCGCGTCCCTAATCAGTGTTTTTTTTGTGCCAAAACATGGTGTTTGGGGCTAAATTATTGTTTCCGCCAAACGCGCATATCTTCTATCAACATCGGCCAATTTGCGGCAGTGTCCACTGCTATCAGAAGTTGTTTCCGCGGACTGGGCATAGCTGAAAAATGATCAACAAAATTTTCTGAACAAGATGAAATTGTTCATCTTGTTCAGAAAATTGTTCAGGTAGTTCAAATTGATTAAATTTTCTACTACAAATATGAATAGGATATATTTAACAACAATGTAAAGACTAGAGAAAACAAAGTCGAAAATTGTGTGAATCTTCGATTGGAACATTGTACAATTATCAACATACCTGTAATTGGGGGGAAGGTAGGGAGGGGACCCCCACCCCCAACTTGGTCGAACCCTATACCCAAATGTCGGTACCCCCCACCCCCAACTTGATCAACCCTATACCCAACCTTACTGGTACACAAAATTTTGGGGAGTGTCATAATTGCTAACCGAATTTGAAGGAAATGGGTGGGTAGGTACGTTTAAAAGGATTGCTATTGGGTAATATTTTCAGAGAGTGAGTGATCAGTTAGAGAAAATTGTGTCCCCCTCAGTTTTGAAATTGTTGCATAAGTGATTTCAATGTGTGAAATTGGAAAAATTGACACCTGCTGAGCACCACTGGTTTTTTGTTTTTTGGACAATCATGTGGGCAGGCTTTTTTCTAGTCATTTTATGGGCCTGAGCCCCTAAAAATTTGGAAATGGCTCCTAAAATTTTATGTCTTGCAGCCATTTTGGCTCATAAAATTTTGACTTATTTACTTACATTTTAGTGAATTATAGTCATTTTCATTCAATTTCAGGTTTCAGGTAAGTGTTTTACAGGCTCTAAAATCACAAAACACCGAAAATTATCCCTCGCTTCACGCCGGATTTAATTCTATATTTTTTGGATTGGTCTATCCACTGTTTTTCTACAAATCAAACTTTTTGGGGGAAAATGTTCGAAAAAGGGGGAAAATATGGGGTTCGACAAGGAAAAAATGGATTTTGGTACATTTAAGAGGTCGAAATCTCAATTTTTCTAAATTTTTTGAAACTATAATTTTGAACGTGGAACCGAGTTTGAATTTATAATTATAATGCTGATGATTTTTATAAATTCGAAGTTTAATTTGAATTACTAATAAACAAAAATAAACGAAATATCGTGTTCTTTCGTATAAAAAATGTTTCTTTACGCAAAGATTTTTTGGCCGATCTTTGTACATGTAGAAAAAAGCCTGCAACCAAAAATTGCTGGTTGGAAATACAATTTTGAGCACGTATCAACTGATTGAATATCCATATAATTTAATGTATACATATATACGTTTCACAGTGTGTCACAAACCTATTTTTCGGTATTCTTCAATTTTTCAATTTGTTTAATTTTCAATTTCAATTTTCAAATTTCAATTTGGCCCCTAAAAATTTAGGCCTAGCAGCCATTTGGCTCCTGGTTTTCAAACCAAAAAAGCCTGCCTGCGAGTTTTCCCAAATTATGTTTTTTTATAAAAAATGTTGGGATTTGACGAGAGAAAATATAATTTTAGTGCATTTCAAGCAGAGGTCCCCACGGTCAGATGTTTCAGGTAGGGGTAAAATTGAAAATTTGCGGGGTAGCGTAGCTAAATGTCCACTAAACACGTCATTTTGTCTAAAAATTAGGCAGCCAGTGATCGATTTTAAGGACTAATAATACCCCCTCATACCCCTCCTCATGGGGCACTCTGATTCCAAGGTGAACATGTGAAATTGCTCGTCAGGAGAAAATAATTGATTTGTACATACATGGCTACACACGTATATTGTGTTGATGGATACACATGTATATAGTATAATAAATTTATAAATTTTAAAGTACATTCCGTGGTTAGATCGATGTTAAAAAAGAAAATAATATAGTTACACAAAGTTTACAAAAATCTGTTAAAGTAAACAAAATAGATTATAGACGAAATTCGTATAATGTTAGGATTACTTATCATTTTGTTCATCTCATTCAGGGTTTTTAAGTACAATAGCACGGCCGCCAACTTTCCTTAATTTGTATTACTTTTTCTTAGCACGAATAAAATTTTTATCAGCACAGGCCCAACTTCATTAGGACCGTGAAAAAAAAGGAACCATGATCTCAGTTCTTATTGACCAATTTTAAGTGTAATCCAAGAATTATACGAAATAACATAGTAGGAAATTATTTAGGTTTTGAACTTAATCTGCTGAAAAATTATTACCTATAAAGCAGACTGCTTTTCGAGTGGGGTTGAATAAATTTCGAACAGCAAAGAGAGACATTTAAAAAAATTTGCTAGTACAAATTCTCTATGTCACCTAAGAAATATAGCACTGTTTATGCAGTCAGATGGAGGAAATCAGAATAAAAAACCTGGAAAACAAGTAGAAAATGTCAACCACAGGAGAGGATAAACCGGAAATATAGACAGAAAAACTGCAAGTTTAGCAATAAAAGCATAACATGTTTATCGTTAGCTCTCAACTTTTTAGTTGATCACTTCGCATTTATGTCACCTACAAATTTTGATTTGATTATTATTCGTCTTTTGTGTTGTTTTCCATAAAAGTTTAAGATATCCGGATATTTTGTCTTGTCCGGATATCCGAAAATCCGCATATCAGACGAACATCCCTACTGCGAGACCCGACACAGCGAGAAAAAATGTCACGACACGGCAGGAGTATGCGCTTCCGTCACCATATAGGATTTTACCCCTACCTAGATTTCCGACCTTGGGGACGTCTGTATATTAATTTTTGGCCAAAAACCTTTTCGCAATTCTCAGTATGTTTTCAACAGAAAAATTTTTTGTGCTGTTGGCACAAATAGTTTTTTATGAGTGAATTTTTTCAGTGGCTGTCTTTGCGGACTCTGGCATTTATCCAATCCCACTCGAAAAACAGTCGGTGTAGATAATACATTTTTAACAAATTCAGTTCAAAACGTAAATAGCTTCCTTTTGTCTTGTCTAGTGTATTGTAGTTAAAATTTGTCAATAACAAAGTGAGATGAATGAAAGGATCAATGATTTCAAGCTAAAACATCACATTATACAAATTTCTTTGAAAATTTACTCTGTTTACTTTGGCAGATTTTTGTAAACTTTGTGTAACTATATTCTCTTCCTTTTTTAATCAAATATTTTTTTCATCAAATCTAACCAACCACGGGATGTACTTTGAAACTTATAAATGAATTTTTCTATGACTGCACTGGCACGAAAGTAACTTAAAAGACGGCAGGTTACGACGGGCGCCAAGTTGTGATACAATCGACGAGTGGACTTACCAAACACAGGCACAAGTTCTTCTAATTTACACTTTTGAATCTTTTTTGAGCTTTGAGCTTTTTCCGTTAATTTGAAAGATAAAGTCGGCCGTCAAGAACGAAAATGTGTCTTCTGGTGCATTTTAGGAAGTCAAAATTTTCAAATTTTACAGCGTTGTGCGATGGTTTTAGATATCGTTATCATTATTAATTTGACTTTGGCGCGAACGCGGCTCTCCATAACTCAAGTACCGTTTCTTAATCACGAACACCATCACAATCAATATTGTCCAATAACCATTGATATTCAGCGTTTAGTTTTTTATTCTAATGATTTTATTCTAATTTTTTTTCTCACTTGATGATTGTTAAAGTAAGGCAATATGAAAATCTTACTATGTGGTGACTCAAGAAATATTTTAGAAACATAGTTTTCATAAAATTTAAAAACATTGAAACAAGTCGATTTTGTCGCACACACACACACACATATATATATTATGTATAGCATTTGAAATGTTTTTTATGCTCACTAAGGAAGTTGAGATGTCAAATATGAATGATAAGAGTTGAAAGAGAAAATTGTTATTGTACTAAGACAATCAAGTGTTGATTGAGTAAAGCCACTAGACTTCCTAAGAGGTGCACTCAAAGGTCCCCAAGGTCGAAAATTTAGGTAGTAGTAAAATCGTAAATTTTAAGGGTAGTACTTGAAATATGCCGTGACCTTTCTTTTTTTTGCTCCCAACTTTTTGCGAAGGTGGGGGGAGTTCTAGTACCCTAACCACATAGAACTTACAAAAATGAATAATGCCCCTACTTTATGCTTTTTACAGTCAAATAACATTTACTATTTCAACTCCATTTTCCAGCTCCCAATCATGCAACTTTAATACAGTAATTATACGTACAGAATAGTCACACTTTTCACACTGTTGTGCCAACTTATTCCCGCACATTTCAAGAATCGGGCACAACTTACGTTTGGAAACATTGTTTCAACCAGCATCTTCAGCAGTATGGGCTTATCTCATCACTGATTAGGCTTCGAACAGTGCTTCCAATTGAAAGTGTTGTTGCCGAATGTGGATCCCATTAGATTATGAACCACGAGTTTCAACGGACCTCGCATGTCTCAACTCTTAGCAGGAAAGTATGCCACAGCTTGGGTGGAGAAATATAACCATATGCGCACAGAAGACCCAACGCAGAAGTGGGAAAAAGGGAAAAAGGAAAGGAGAGTATGAAGAGGAAGGATTTTAAGAACATAATGTTTTTCTTCCCAAGGGGCGATTTTTTGATTAATCACATATACATAAGTCATTATTTCATCTCCCAATTATATTTATAATGATTTCCTACAAGTAGTATATATTAATGTGCTGATATCCTTTCCTAAAAATCGCTATATGGCACAGAAGTTGCATACTTTTCCATTATCATTTGCTCAGTAAATGTGTCAAAAAGAGCAGTGAGTAATTCCTCAGAATCACACATTCTGCAATTTTTCTCGAATTGGTATAACCTACTGGGGAGAAGATGAAGTCTACCAAAATTTTTTGCTAGAGTGAGCTGTTTTTATGGGGGTAGTAAATGAATTTCCAAATCTAAGACGGGGGTAATACCCCCCCATGAGGTGCTCTGGGTGCACTCGAGTCAGATTCAGATAAATAAGGATGATTCTACTTAAAATCGGCGCGGAAAATTTTGATATTTTGATCTTTTTCCTGTGGAAAGAGCCTCAATTTTTATCGACGTTGTGCTTTTTGCATATGATGGTGCAAACGTGGAAAAAACCATTGGAGCGGAACTACTGTTGTTCCTTTCCATCAAATCGGAATTTTCGTTAAAAAAATTCTCAAAAGTGAGAGGTTTTGGGAAAAATTTTTCATTATTGAACAGAAAATATGCTTTTTGATACGTTTCGGAAAATGAAAATCTCAAATTTTTTTGGTTGGTTATTAGAGATGTATCGGGTACCCGGACCCGAAATGAGACCCGAAATTACCTGACCATTTTGCTGGACCCGGATCCGAACCCGATATTCTTAAAATTTTTGACCCGGACTCGAAGAAATTGTCACAATTTTGATTCGGGTCTGATGTATAACATAGTCATTCAGCTGAAAACAAATACCCATGTTAAAGAATGTGATGACACATCAGTTAACCAATGAAATATAAAAAGTAACAGATCAATAATTTATTGCTTAGATCATCTTAAGACTGACTTAGATTTATAATCTACAGCACCCAAGTTATATTTCATACAGAGCGCCCCATGGGGTGGGGTATGAGGGGGGTATTACCCCTACCTAAAGTTCTTAAAATCGATCACTGGCTGTTTAATTTTAAGACAAAATGACGTGTTTAGTGGACATTTAGCTACACTACCCTCGCAAATTTTCAATTTTACCCCTACCTGAAAAATTTGACCTTGGGGACCTCTGATTTCATAAACAGTTTTTCGGCCGTTTTTCTTGTGGTCGTCGTCTTTTCAATCTTGATTTCATTTATAATATTAATTTAAGGATCAAAAATTAAATTATAAAGATGCTTAACTCACTAATATTTCACGAGAGATTAGTGACTCGAATCGGTTTATTGTGTCTCAACCAAACCATACGATTTCAATATGATGTTGTTTCTCTCACATCCATTTTGAGATGCAATTGTGAGAAGTTCGAATATGAATATGATACGTTGAAAATGAATTATACCCGAAAATGGGGTATATTGTGTGGTTTTACATACTGTGATTGAAAATTTTTTCTAATGTTGTACTTTTCACGTTTTAAACTTTTTGAAGTGTCCAAAAGTAGCCGAAAAAAGCCGAAAAACTCATTTGGACCTCTTTCCGGAGACCTTCCCATAGGATGCCCTAGAATCTTTTCATCACTTTATTACATATTATGTTATAATTTCAATACGATTTGTGTGCCGTTTTTGAGTTTTGGGATTGGCACACATTGCACTGTCATTTAAATAGATTTTTGAGTCCTAATGAATCCCCAACCAATAAAGTTCTGAGAAAACAGGATCCGCCATCACCTATGTAATAAATAAGAAGAAAAATGTGGCTTCAATCGAAGCTAGATAAATTTCGATTTATCTAAGTTTGATATTTGCTGAACGGCATGCTCCAAATGAAAGGTCAAAAAATTAAAATTTTTTATCAAATTTGAGAAATCGAGCCATTCTGACGTTTCTTTACAGGAAAACGCAAGAGTTATCTCAATGAACGTTTTTAATGTTATTTATTTAGTGGCAGCAAACAGAATTTTTGTATCAATTTTCAAGATGTGCAGACATCTACAGCTCCGATGGCTAGAGAAATAGAGGAAAAATTCTGTGGCACCTTATAGGAGGGTGCCAAAAGAGCTTCAAATGACTCTTTCATGTTATTTCGACTTCATTTTTGACACTTGAGAGAGTAAGATGTCAGAAAATTCCTTTCATACCTTCTGCATATGATGAATATTTGAAGATTTATATTTCCAAACATGCATAGAGACTGAGAAATGCCAAAAAGTGTAAAACTTCCAATTTTCGGAGGGCTGTAGGTATGCGAATTTTGACTTTTGCGCCGAATATATGCTGTCACAATACTCAGCATATAAAACCACTCAAAATATCTCATTTTCAGATATTATTAATTTCCAACTTATCATAGGTCAATGGAACAGTAGGTCAAATCTCTTAGAAATCGTTTCTGAATAATGTCACACATTATAGCATGTTGAAAAATATAATGGACCTGGACCCGAAATGAGACCCGAAATCACCTGACTATTTTGCTGGACCCAGACCCGTACCCGATATTCTAAAATTTTGGACCCGGACCCGAACCTGATATTCTCAAAATTTTGGACCCGATACATCTCTATTGGTTATGAGTCAACTTAGCATTAGCTATTAGCTACTGTAGTATCACTCAAGTGCGAGTGTTAATGAAAATCTCGTATATAGTTTGCAGTTAGCTTTGATTGTTTTCATGCGTCGACAATATTTCATGTCATTTTAAATCAGTGATCTCTAGAGATGTATCCGGGACCCGGACCCAAAATGAGACCCGAAATAAATTCACCATTTTGTTGGACCCGGACCCGATATTCGTGAAATTTTTGACCCCGCCCCGGACCCGATATTTCCAAAATTTCGGACCTGATGCATCTCTAGTGCATCTCAATAATTTTATTGTTTAAAGCGTTGCGAAAAACCTGATTTTGTGCAGCTTAAAAAACTTTAAGCTTAAACTTCTTTTTTCCTACTCGTTTATAAGCTCTGGAGTTCGGCAACAGAATGTTGCATTTTCGCCCTTTCTCTCGATTAAATTTTCCAAATTTACGTAGCCGGCGACGACTCCTTATTTTGCTGAATTCAGAACCACTAAAACCTTTCACTTCTAGTGCTATATTTTTCAGAAAATAGGCAACTCGACTCGGTGTAATTTTGTACTAAATTTATTAGCTGATTTTTTAGAGATAATATCGGAAGGATGCATTCTTCAGCACTTTTAGAAGCTATAAATCTAAAAGTCTTTTCGCCCTATGTGCCAAAATAACAATGAATCAGTCGCCTATTTATAGTACATTAAATGCCTTCCATTACGAGACTGAAGAAAGCATTAGAATGTCCTGATAGCCCAAAGATCCATAAATGATGCGTCTACGGGCATTTTAAGCGAAAAATCGCCTTGATGAAAATGATGAAGAATTTTATAAAAATGAAAAATTACGAAGCGCCGAAAACTTTACAAGATTCAAGTTAAAAATGTGTGAAAAATGACATTCTCCAGCCAAAACATCAGTCCAAATGGGATTAAAAATCTAGGATCTCAGTGAAATTCAATTAATAATAAACAGACTGAATGAACACAATTATCGTCTGGACATCGAACAATTAGAACTAAGCTTTCAAAATGTCTTTTGATGTTTATCAACGATGAGCAACTTTATTATTTCAATTTGCCCTACCATTATCTCTGTTGTGCAGGTATTTCCTTAAGGGTTTAAGAAAAGATAGAGGCTTCTGGTCTGAACTGACCTGTTAGATCTCATCCCTTGGCTAAGCCTTGGTGATAGAGCAACAGTCCGGTTCCCCATACCTGACAACAACAAAGATAAACTAATATACGAGGCCTCACATGGACCCTCGAAGTCTCCTAGATGAGACAAGGAATCCCCTCCAGGGATAGACTTACTTTTCTGGATCCCCTGGTGGGTCTTCCAGAGCTTGCAGTCAGCAAGCTGGCGCTTGGGCCTTTGGCCCTTCGCTCCAATCGCTCAGTTGGATCTAAATAACAAACAAATAAGTATAGCAATAAATCCGACAAATAACAAAAAGAATGTGGAATGAACACTATTATATTTATGCAAATATAGGACGAAATTGCTGGGAATATTTACTGGACGCCAGCTATATATTTTCAAGAATATAATAAAAAACGATTAATAGTGAATGAATGATTTCACTATCATGGGAGGTAGAAAAAAACTTTTGGCTGGGTTACCCCAGCATTAGAAAAATAACCAAAAAGGTCTACAATCCAGTCAACTCCCGTTTTCACAGTCTGTCTTGCTCAGACTCCCGTACTGGTCATTGGACACAATGAATACGAAGGACTTCCCCACAATGGCTGGCAAGTGATGCCCATTTTGACCTCAGCTCTGATGGAATATCTCCTGCCCTAAGGAGTGTGACATTGCCGCCAGCGCCGAATTGGGTCAATTTCGGGTTTGATTGCCTGGTCTGCATGTTGTGGCAAGTTGTGGGTCGTTGGTCTAATCGCACGCAAATCATTTTCCAGCATCTCTATATTTTTTCTAAAATAAACTAAAATACGAGATTATATTACGATACAAAAAGACGACGTGGGAATGTATGGGTATCACAAAAATTTAAAATGCGCTAAAAATTGAGCAAGAAAAATATGGCCAAAAATTTGAGAATATTTTTGTGGTTGCGTTTTGCACCGGTTTTGTCAAGAAAAGATTTTTTGTTGGCCAGCAGCACCAAAAATTTAAATAATATTTTTTGGATTTTGTGATTTTTTTTGGATTTTTGTGGTTTTATTAGTGTTTTTGTATTCTGTATTTTATAAAATTAGTGAAAATTTGCACGAAAAAGATGAATTTTGGGCCAAAAATGTGCGGCTATTTACTGCTGCTGCTGCAGGCCATGTCTATAGCCTCCTCGAGGCCTTCCTCGATAGTATCCCCTCTGGCCTTGTTGACCTCGGGTATGACCTCCATCTTGGCCTTGGTTTTGGCCTTGCTGGCCTCCGCCACATCTGCCAAGCGGTTGGAAATTTGGATTATAGAATTGCGCTTCTGGGTCTTGGCTTTGGTGTTGCCAGTTTCCTCAGCCTCTGTAGGGTCAATGAGGGCCCCCTCAGAAGCCTCCTCTGGCCTGACCTCTGCCATACCCCGGTCTACCCTGGTATGGGGCAGGGTTTGAGAATTCATTGTCTCTCCCCTGTTGCCTCTGCACTGAACCACTGCTAGTGGAGCCGCTATGTTGTTTTTGAGTCCGAAAAGTTGAATTTAGAGATTTTGAAGATGTTGATTGAGAATAAGAAAGAGGACTTTTGTACAAAGAAGTAGCAGCTTCACTATACAACCTCTGGCTGGTCAAAGTTGAAGGTTGTTATGTCGCCGGCGGCTGTCTCTTAGCCGGTGGGAGTCTAGGCACCTTGAACTTACCTGGGCTCTTGGCATTCATTTGCTGATATTTATCAGCTTGCGATTTGTCATCGCCAGTTGCCTTCCTCTTTACACCCATCTGGTTTAACCTTTGCAAGCCCATAAAGATATACTCATTAAAGGCCGCAATGTAGAATTCATCTACTCAGTTTCCCTGAGCTTTGACGACTGGTTGTCTGTTTGCAAACAAACACGCCTGGGCATACCACCTACCAATTGCCATTGGCCTGATTGGAGCGAAATTCAACTGTAGGAAAATCATTAGGGTCACATACCTAATGGCCGCAAAGACGTCTGAAGCATCGTATTCCTGGAGCCATCTGGGAATGAGAGCTAAAATGATCCATTCCCAAATTTCCTCAGGGACGTGTTCTCCGTCAAACATAAACCCACCTTGCATTTGAAATTGCTGGCGCTAATTGTCATGGATTTTGGCCATGGCATGGTTGACCATTCTATAAATTATTGGCTGTTCTTGGTGGTCAAAAGCGAAATAATTGGCGACCTCTGGATTTTCAAATGAGATCAGCCCAATCATGTGCCTTTGTTCTCTTTGCCACTCCCGATAATCAATCAGAGTTTCTGCTAATTGACCAGGAGTGACGAATTGCTGTGGCTCCCTTGGGGGTCTATTACTAGCAACATTCAATTTGACCTTCTTGATCAACTTTTCCTCTGATTCAAAATCAGGCTTTACCAACATGCTTCCCGCAGGTTTCTTACTTTTGGCGGTATAGCTTGTGGGAAGGGACTTAGTTTTGCCAGAAGAAGTACTAACCTCTCTGCCAGTTTTCAATGCCATTTGCATCTGAGTGAACAAGGCAGTGGACATTGTCATTCTATCTGATTTCGTTTGAATATTGGAGGTCTCCGTTTTTGTTTGACTTTTTGCAGTCTCCATCTTTATTTGACTCTTTGAAGTCTCCGTTTTCGACTTTGGCATTGACAATATTTCTGGGGGCGTCGTCTCATCAGCCATGTCGTAGGCATCGTTTTCTGAGCTGGTTACTAGCATTCCTTGTTGTTGCTGTTCCTGGGCTGCAAGTCTATGTGCTCAGGCCTTACATAACCTCTGTCGGCATCTTACCTTTTCTCGGCCTAAGTGGTGGATAAATTTCTCTGACATTCCTTCAGCCAACATCTGCTGAACTTTTTGAGGAAAATACACTCTGGGGATTCCTTCCTGAGTAATTTTTCCCCATTTCATCAGCTCTGTTGCTGCTATGGCTGAATCTGAGCTATCATCTGCATAAGCCTGCTCCTTCAACCTTTTCTGCAATGCTGTCTAGCGCAGGAATTCCTGCTGCACCAGTCTTTTTTGTTCTTGAAATTTGGCCTGAAGGGCCTCTCGCCTCACTTGGGGATCAAAATCTTGAGCATCCTTAGCTTTGACAGGTATATCCTCGGATGCCTCTTGCATCTTATCCAGTCTGACATCTATTCCCAACATTTTTGTTTCAGCTTCATCTATTTGAGTTTGGATTTTGTCCTCCTCAATTTCATGCTGCTGAGTTTTAGCCTCCATGGAGTCTTTTCCTCCGCTGTCTGGCTCCCAGACTCCAGAATTTCACCCTCTTCTTCATCCTCCTCCGAACTATACTCGGAGTCTGAATTGCGTATCTAGGGCAAAAGTTGCTTTATTTTAGCTGGTAAAACAGCTGGTGCCTAAGGTACAGTTTGCATGATGGTTACTACTTCTGGTTCAGGTTCTGCCAGTTGTTGTACCTGAGCTACTGGAGTCGGCTGTGCCACTGCTGGTTGCGTTGGCGGTGGCACCACGACTACTACTGCAGCGACCTGCGCAGCTCCGGTGTCCAATACTGGTTGTTGTGCTTTGACCACCGGCACCGGCACTTGTGGCTGTGCCTTAACTTGTCCCGACCCTCCAGCTTGCGCTGTTTGGGATGTTGAGGGACGATTCAAAGGTACTTTGGAAACCAACTCACCAGCTGGGGTATATGTTAATGTATACCCAGGCATATCCGAAGCCAATGTTCTCTCCCGGAAACTATTGCTGACAAATTCCGGTCTGAGTTGGAGTGGATTTTGCAGTGCATATGCCATTGGATAATCAGTCAGATGTGCGTCTTCCCCCATGGGATACCGCAATCCTGGCGTCAAAGTTTCCAAGCCTATATAGTAAAAAGTTACATAATAATAATTTACCTTATAAGCTTCGTCCTTTGATAACGATTTGTCATCACTGATTTGTAAAGTCTCTTCCGCTTCTCTAAATCATAGCGGGACAAACCCGAACTGATTTTGCCACGCGTATACCCCTTTCTTGGTTGGATTTCGGGGTTCCAACAGCCGCAACATAGCTGCCAATTCTAAATAGTATGCCAGGTGGTCGCCTGACTTCCAGGACATACATTTGATTGATTTCTGGCCCTCCTTACTATAACTACTTAAACATTTAAAATTTAGCAACGCTGATGTTTCAAAATCACACTCAGCTCTCGAATGAGGCCATGCCAAATGATAGGCCAATGGCATGAATCTGCAGACCTGCTCTAACTCCATGAAGTTTCACTCGCCTAACATACTCCATATTTTGGCCAAATTTGGCGTATAAAAGTTTGTCTTGTAGACTCCTTTATGACTTTCTATACCTGCTGGTTAATGATTATGACTAGAAAACGCTTCTCGTGGAATCTCATCAGGCTTCCTGGCTTGCTGCCAGTATAGCTTAGCATTTTCATAAAGGGCCGAAGATATTTTACCATCTAAATCCCAATAAGACTTACCTGTTTTGAGATTTTCCAGTATATCTTTGGCCATATTAACCCAGTCTGGTACTTGTACATCCTGAATTTCATCGGGATCACTATCTTCGCTGTACCCATCATCCTTGAATGGTTTGCTATCTCTCGGGAGTAGCGGGTAAAAACCACTCTGTAATGGGACATCTTGTCCACTGGCTGGATTGCATTCGGTAGGTGCGGTATAATAACCTGTGTCATTTCCCTGCATTCACACTGCCCAACAGTTATACATCTCACATTTCATCATATGGTACACCATATTAAGCTGTACCTAATCAGTTTCCATAGCTTGGGAACCTAGTCCCATCTCTCAATTCATGTGCCCTGGTATTGCTGAATACTGTTGGTAAAAATGAAGGGCGATCGTGTTGATCTGCTTGGCCTTCATCCTGTCATGATCGAAGACCTGCATCTGCATTAGCAGGTAATCAGCCATGCCATAATGAATAGCAGCAAACATGACCAATAATGAATAATACCCATCTAGGGTTGTATATCTGAGCTCTTCTGGCAAAATACCTCTTTTAACAAACCAATCATGGTTCGCCCTTAGTGAGAAGTCATACTGGTAGGGACCCACGTCTATTAAGCAAAATTCTGTGAATAATCCCTTTAAGCGGAAGGTTTTGGGACATATACCCATCTGAAAACATTGTTTCTCTATCTTTACTCCTACCATGGTCAAGTCGAAATGGTCTAAATTAAAGTACCAACCTTTCGTCTTCCTAAGATGTTCCCGTAAGGGGACAGTTTTGTCCCTATCCTTATTGTCTCGCCGTGACCCACATACATTATATATGCTGACTAGGTCTTCTAATACCGAATATCCAGCAAATAGCATGTCTGAGGTTAGAAAATCATGCAGACTTACCCATTCCTTTGCTATTAAACCAGTGGTATCAATAACGTATGTTTGACCCTTGGTTAGCGCGAAGCTCACATATCGGGCAAACTGGTTTCCCATCGGATTGTCCACCTCTCTCCTTTTGAACGAGGCAGCGACTTTGTCTTGATGGACCTTTTCTACGTCGAATCCACAAACTGGTTGTCCTCTGAAGATCGATACTTCTTGGATAAAATGGAGTACTTGGCTAACTTTCCCCATGTCTATCATAGGTGGTTTTGGGATTAGCTGGCCAGTATCCAAAAGTGGCTTTAAACCACTGGTCCTGTTCCTGGATCCTTACGACCCTTTTGATGTTGTAATCTGAACATTGAAAGATACTATTAATTTTAGTACTTATTCCCCTTTTTTCAGCATCTACTTTGGGTCTATAGTACACTAGCACCACAACACCAAGCAGGTTAAATTTCACAGAAAATAAATTTAGTGCAGGCTTGTTAGGCGAGCCACTGATATACAAACATTGAGCTGGTAGGCAACTAACACCTTACCAAATCTTACCCTTGCTACCTCTATATGTTTGGGAGGGTAGACCTGATCTGATTGTCCACCACTTGATCGGACACCAATCTCTGACCAGCTGCTTGAGCGACCAACTACGCTCCATTTGTGGCGCTCAGTATTTACAATTTTTATAGCACTCAAGATTGATAATTTTTAATAATTTTGATATCAAAAAAGTGATATGATTTGATTTGAAAATAAATAATTTTGTTGAAATTTGATAATTTAAAATTTGAACAGGCTGAACCCAAGGTTCTATGTTTCCCTTGAAAGGTCTAACTCTCGCCGATATCAGGTATATTTCCATTTTTGGAAATTCCTTGATTGGCTGAGTTTCTGATTCTCGGTACTCCCCTTTTTCATTCCCTCTAAGTCCTAACCTCCTTGGCCCTTTGGGGTGTGGAGTTGGTCTTGTGACTTCTGGGCATTTCCTGCGATTTCCAAGAATGTTTGATAAAATTATGTTCAAAACTTACCATCAATAAAGAAAAACTGGTTGTCTTGCCAGTGCTGGGGCTTCCCATACTCGACGTGTCGCTCTGTGTGGGACCACTCGCGCGTCGGAGCTTGTTAGTAGTTCTGCGTGCCTTTTCCCATTTTGGATTTCAGAAATTTCTTTCTTTTCAATAATGAAATTTTAAATTTTGCAAATTTTCCAAATGCTGAAAAAGTTTAATTTAGCAGTTCTGCTAATTTCCTTTTTATGCGATATGGGGAATGTTTTACTTCTTCCTTCCGATGGAAGTATAGACTTCAGATAAGCCGGGCAGCTATAATTTGTTTTAGAAAAAGAAAAATTTGAAAATTGTAAATTTTTGAAAAAAATCCAAAATATTTTCGGTTGTCACTTTGGTCTAAAATTCCGGAGAATTTTTCCCAAAGTCTGACATAAATGAAAAATTTTACAAAATAAATATGAATACTACTTGAACGCGATAAATATTACAAAATATTACAAAATATTTTTAAAATAAGTACCTACACACCCGAGAATTTACACAAATAAAAATAAAAATCAGCGTGAGATCGCGCATAGATTCACCTTGAGCAAATTTCAAAATGACAACCTTTGTCTTGGCACACCAGTCCTAACTGTTTGTGCCATATTGAAAAATGGCGTGTTTTTGTCACATGGCGCGTCTTGATTGGCTCGCGCTATTTGCGGCAAGACCCTAATGGTCTCATAATGAAAATGTTTCAACCTGCTGATTGAAACAATTTGGCCATTTAGCGGGTTGTCCCAGTATACAATGGTGACAACATTTTCTACTGCTCACAAAATGTCTGTAATTATGAAGCAACCGGACCATGGTAGTCCTAATTTTTTCTGCTTGTCTACTTTGAGCAGAACCCAGTCCTTTTCTTTGAACCCATGTTCTTTGGATTTTTTATCGAAGTATTTCTTCGATTTTTTGGCAGCACTCTGGATATTTTTGGCAATATCCTCCTACAAGTTGACTAAATGGTTTGTCAACACAAATTTGTAAGCCTCTGCATTAATGTCCAGCATTACAACATCATATGCTTTCGACAAGTTTAACCCAAAGGTTGCCTCCTGACGTCTGAGCAATGAAAAAGGTGATTGCCCTGTTGCTGCGTGCTGGGTAGCATTGTAGGCAAAGACCACGGCTCTCAAATATCTTGGCCAATTGTCATTTTCATCAATTGCCACTTTTCTGAGCTGCTCAATGAGTGTCTGATTGAATCTCTCCACCATACCATTTCCCTGTGGGTGGTAAGCTGTTGTATAAATTTTCTGACACTCTGATAACTTGCAGATTTCCTTCATCAGATCTGAGGTAAAACAACCTCCTCTGTCACTGAATAATCTCTGTGGAGTCCCGTGTGTAAATACAATAGTTTGTAGAAATGTATCTACAACCGTGCTAGCTGACTGGTTTGGGATCAGTTCAGCTTCAACCCACTTTGTAAAATAGTCTTGAAAGACTATGACATACGGTCTCTTCTCACTTAGTGGAGAAATACCCACAATGTCCACTGATATGATATCGAAAGGACCTTCTGGAATTATTATTATCAGTGGGGGAACTTCAGCACTTCCCGGATTAGCCATTTGACATACTGGGCAAAACTTGATCCAGTGCCTGACATCCTTCTCTATTCGAGGCCACGAGAACCATTTTTTAATCATAGCAAGGGTCCTTTTGAACCCCTGATGTGTCATCATAACAGCACCATAGTACTGGTGCAAAGTATTGTCTCTTAGACAGGATGGGACGACCACTTGATCATCAGATCCCTGTGCGGCTTCGTGGTATAACACCTCGTTCTGGATATAAAATCCACTGTGATACTTGGTTGTCCCATTTGGACCCAATCTATCAAAGTAAGGTTTTAGTACCTCATCCTTTCTCTGCAAGAGGGCCATGAGATCATCTCTAATGAGCCCTTTTGGCAACTCAGTTTCTTTGGGGTCTGCCAACGTAAACTCTGGTTCCTTTTCCAGATATAACCAGGCAACCCTTTTTTCCTTACCTTTATCCTGGTTAGTTTCTTTTCCTTTTACTTGGCCCTGATTGCCATCAGGCTGGACCTGAGCCTGATTACTCCTTTCCGCGTCTTTCGCCATGCTCCTCCTAGTTATGGCATTTATCAAGTTTGCTGGTGAAATAGATTCTGGATCACCCTCAGAATCTTTTGGATATATTTGTTTGAATCTCGGATTTGTATCAATCCTCTGTTTTTTCTCACTTTTTGGCTCCGGATGTAATGGAGTACCATCTTCAGGATTCCAATCTGTCAGATTTCTATTGAGACTCCTTTTCTCAATTAGCTGTGCTTCTAGATCTTTCAGATTCGACTCTCGTTTATCCTCTGAGAACATGTGTTCCCATTTTGGTGGTATCTTTTTGGATTGATCGTCTGGTTCATCCATCCTAGACAAACAGTCTGCTATGGCATTTTGTTTTCCAGGCACTTTCTCTAGTTTGTGGTTGAACTGGGAGAGGAATGAATACCATCTCTTCAATTTACCATTGGTCATGGAATTGACCTTCATAGAAAGTAAAGGCTTGTGATCAGTTCTTATGATCACTCTATGACCTACTAGGTAATGCTTGTATAACTTTAAACCATACATTATGGCCAAGCATTCTCTTTCCGTGGCTGACCACTTTTTCTCATCTGCCTTTAAAATCCTGCTATTATAAGCAATTACCCATCAGTCGGACTTGGTCTCCTGGTAGAGAACTGCTCCCAGTGCTGTTCCACTGGCATCTGTCTAAAGGACAAAGTCCATAGACCCGTCCAAAACCTGGTACCTCAGAAAAGGTACCGACAATAGTGCATCTTTTGGGCTCCTAAAAGCCTGATGGTGAACGGCTGTTATTTCCCAAACACTATTTTTCCCAGTTAATTTGTACAAAGGTTCAGCATGTTTAGCTAACCCTATTATAAACTTTTTACACCATTGCAGCATTCCTAGAAACCTTTGTAGCTTTTGTTTAGACTCTGGGTATGGGAAATCTTTAATAGCTTTGACCTTTTAGGATCTGGGGAAACTACCTCTGAATTTAAGATATGTCCTAAAAAATGGATCTATCTGGGAGAAATTCACACTTCTCTGGCTTCAAGGTCAAATGAGCCTTCCTTAGAGCTTGCAGGACTGGCTCTAAATTAACCAAATGTTCTTCAAACGTATTTGAGATTGAGAACACTATAATATTGTCTATATACACTAGACAGATTTTCCAAACATATGGGTGCCAAACGCTTTCCATCATGCGCTGGAATTCTGCTGAGGCATTCTTTAAGCCAAGAGGCATAACTTTAAATTGGTAAAGCCCTTCCTGGCATATGAAAATAGTTTTTTATTTGCTTTCCTCATTCATTGGCACTTGCCAATATCCTGACTTGAGATCTAGGGTTGTTTAAAACTTGGCTCTACCTAAACAGTCTAGATAGTCGTCCATTCTTGGAATGGGATACTTATCATCCTTGGTGACCTCGTTTATACCTCTAAAGTTCACTACAGTTTATGCTTCTAAAGTTCACTTCCTGTTGAAATCCTTCTGACTGATTCTTAGCAAATACTGGAATTACAGGATCATGCCCACTCTGATTGGCTACTTCATTGACAATGATGGCATCCTGTTGTGTACCCTTAGGTCCATATCTCTGAAAGGCATTTCTATATCTTCATTCAATATCAAGAACTTCAACTGCCAAGTCATACCAAGTTCTAAAGGTATGCTTGGAATTTTTCAGTTGGGACTGAAATGTAGGATCACTCTTGTACACAAAGGTGTCAATCATCAGTCTTTGCTTTGACTGATAAGCTAAATCACCCTTTACTAGTTCCACTGGTATACTAACTCTTTTTAAGAATTAAATGGCGTGTTCATTGGGTCTCTGTTGTATCTCAAATAATTCCCTGGTTAACATTTCCAGGTTAGACTCTGGTGCAAAGACATTAATTATGGCTCTCCTGGCCTCCCTATAGGTCATGTTGTCACCTGCAACAGCCTTCAGTCTACCTTCAGAAAGCCTCAGCAGTGCTTCATATTTGGCTGATTCGGGTGTATCCCTATGGAATTCCCCTTCAAGTGCTGTTAAGAAGCTAAGCACCCGCTGATTTACCATACCTTCATCTAAAAGTTTGGGTAACACACCTTTAATGATATTCCTGATAACAATCTCTTGTGCCAAAGTATTTGTTGGCATTTCTCTCTGATCATACGCTGCTGTTAAAACTGGATCCATATCAGAGTTAAGAGATTGTAACATGATTCAATTCAGATCTCGTTAAAGTGGTACACTTCCTTGATTTGATGGTATATTGTCTCTGTCAAATTGATAATCCCTGTATGGGAAACATGCCACTTGATCTGGTCTAAGGGTATTTGGATCAACTGTATTTCCTCTACCATCATAGACCACTCTTGTCAAAGTTGGATGCTGCGAAGCTATCTGATTTTGATACCTAAGGTCTGCTGATTGCTCAGCTCCCTCGAATCCAAGATCTCTAGCTGGACCTCTCCAACTTTTGGGCTCAAAGTTGAGTTTTTGCCCTTCATCAACTTCTGACCTATTGCTAGGCCCTGCGCCTGCATATGTTTCAGCTAAGAGACAGTTGTCTCTTTCTGCACCCCTATTACATAGTGTAACCATACCTGTAAGACCTCCGACCAGTTGGGAGGGGGGGGGGGTAAATCCAAAATTTTGGGGGGGGTAGAAAACAGTTGAAATTTTTCCAAAAAAAGACAAAAAACATACACTTTTTGGCAAATTTTTTAATTTTTTCCAAACTGGGGGGGTTGGGGGGGGTAAATGATTTTGGGTACTGGGTTGGCCAAGTTGGGGGGGGTCCCCCCAACCTCCCCCCAAGTAGAGGTATGAGTCTAACCTGTCTATCCGGCTCCTGTCGGCAACTGTCGGCTTCCCTTTTATTGTCCTCCATGGCAGCATTCGTGATTATGTTGAACAATGCTTCGACAGTTCCTTTCAATTCGCCTAGCTGCGTCGCCAGTTCTTGATTGGACATTTCAGGAGCTCTTTCCTGCGGGCAGAATTGCTCTTGATCCTATGGCATCTTCTCTAATTGTTGTTCGATTTCAGGATCCGCTTCATCCAAATTCAGTCGAATTTTGGGCGTAATGACGTCCCTTTCCAGTCCTGCTAATTCAACCTTTAGGGGTGACCTTTTTAATATTTTGTGGCGGTGGTCCATCAGCATCTGGGTTCGGATTTGCCGGGCCTACCTCTTGCAGATCAATGGCAATCGCTGGTAGGGGATCTATTGGTACACCCGCATCTTGGGGCGTAAAATGCATTGCTTGTTGTTGCAATGGTTGAACCCTCACGGGAGTCTGATCTGGGATCACTGGGTCCGGGACAGCATGCCATTGCTGCTCTCCCTCTCCCAAATTTAGAAGATTCCCAGCACTCGCCACTCTGGGTGGTGATCTATGTAGAGTATTACCTCTCGGTATCCTTTCATTGGGCATTTTAAGTCCTGCTAACTTTCTGTAGAAACCTGGAAGATTTTCCTTTCTCCTAGTCTGACTACGAAGTTCCATGGTGAGGAGTTAAAAGCCACCACTTGTTGTGCAGGTCTTTCCTTAAGGGTTTAAGAAAAGACAGAGGCTTCAGTTCTGAACTGACCTGTTAGATATAATCCCTTGGCTAAGCCTTGGTGATAGAGCAACAGTTGGCTTCCCCAGACCTGACAACAACAAAGATAAACTAATATACGGGGCCTCACACGGACCCTCAAGGTCTCCTAGATGAGACAAGGAATCCCCTCAGGGATAGACTTACTTTTCTGGATCCCCTGATAGGTCTTCCAGAGCTTGCGGTCAGCAAGCTGGTGCCTGGGCCTTCAGTCCTTCACTCCAATCGCTCAGTTGGATCTAAATAACAAACAAATAAGTATAGCAATAAATCCGATGAATAACAAAAAGAATGTGAAATGACCACTATTATATTTATGCAAATATAAGACGAAATTGCTGGGAATATTTTACTGGACGCCAGCTATATATTTTCAAGAATATAATAAAAAAACGATTAATAGTGAATGAATGATTTCACTATCACTTTTTGGTCTTTCTTTGGTGCTCCACTTCTATGCGAATGTCTGCGCCGCTGGTTGTCCAATTTGTCGATTTGCATGGCGATTTCCCGACGCAACTTGCCATCATCAGGGTGCCCAACATCTCACGCAATCAGTAAATGGTGAAAAATAAGAATAAAATCAGCATAAAGAAGTTGAAATCCTTATTATTCTTGAAAAAAGTGCCAAATATTAATGGTTAGAGATGAAATTAGAACACCGCAGATGCACTAAAACAATTGAATGTTAATTGAGTTAAATTACTAGACTTTCTAAGAGCTGGGCTCATACAAAGTCAGATAAATAATCCTGATTATGCCTGAAACCGGCTCAAAGCACCCGAAAAATGGAGTTTTGATTTTCTAAAACAGACTAGAATGCATCTTTCTGGTCCTGACTCCTGAATTTTTCTTCAACGTTTGCAGTCAAAATGTTTTCTCTATTGTAATGAAAGTTAAGTTAAAAAACAGTGGCACGGAGCATTTGTATGATAGATGATGCAAGCTTTCTTGCATATTGCTACCAAATTTTGAGCCTGTGTGCAACCAAATTATTTGGTTTAGTTGCATAATGCAACCTAAGATTTATCTAACTTTTTGTGTGGAGCTATAGAATTTATTGTCCGGAAATGCATTTTTGTGCTTTTTAAAGCGGTAAATAGGTATGATTGGAAGTGATATGTTCCTACTGTTGTTTCTAAAGCGCGGCTGAAAAATGTCCTTGGTTTATGTTTATAGATTTCAAATATATTAGCATAGTGTAGATATATGCATGATTTTCTATTGATGTTATCTTAGTTGTAGATTAATTTTGACTTCAAATTTCCGGTTTAAAGTTCCTTTTCCACTCAGACTCGTAATGATTCATGTCATGATAGATCATAGTTCACTAGTTTTCAGTAAGTAAGTCTCGTTTCGATTCTAAGCAAAGCGTCGCCTTCAAATAATTGCATGTAATGTTCCGAATTCGAGCGAAAATTTCGAGACAACTGCGCAATCATTTGGATTGATATCGATATGCATTTATTATCCTAGTTGTGTTTATTTTGAAGATAATAGCCAGTAGTTTGTATTACTTTGATCATGCAAGACGATGAGCAGTCAATGGTCAATCGTCTGACGGATATTGTCAGTTCAGAATCCCTCGAATACGTAATCTGTGATGTACAACAACTAAAGAAGTCGCGCTCTTGGTCTTCATCATCTCCTCAGAATTGCAAATCTCAATCGTTGCATTCGATCGGCAATGCGCTTTTCGCTAGTAGCTATAATAGTGACATTCTGCGGAAGAATTTACTGCCTTTCGCTACACATCAAGAGAACGCCAACTCAACCGATTTTTCGCACAATAGAAATGCGACTTTACTTGATCAAAATTTAAGGAGAAATGTCCTCAGCGTCACGGGATGCGAAATGTGCGCCAATTATGAAATTAAAATGCAGCAGTTACAAGTGGGTGATTTTTTAGATAAATTCCAGAAATGCTTTCTGTAAAATAAGTACGTGACCCGACCAAATCAATGGTTCTTTGATAAAATATGCGTTAAATCATATAGAAGTTTCTACGTTTAACCAGATCTGTACTCGATATTTTTCACTGTGAAATACCGATTCTAAGCGATTTCGTCATGTGTTCCTTTTGATCTCTGAAATTTATAAAAATGTGGCTTTTCGAAAAGTTCAAAATGATTAATGACAATTAGTAGCTTTTCGATCACATTCATAAATGTTGAGTGCAATTCTATGCAGGGTTTTTTCCGCACTGATCGTTCCGCATCTTGCGGAAATCGCAAAAAAACATTTCCGCGCCAACATTAAAAACCACTAAAAACATTGAAAAGTTTCCGTTCCGTGCGGAAAACTCTCCAAAAATTTTCTGCACGACCCCAAAAAAGTCCGCACTGTGCGGAAAAAATCCCTGATTCTATATATCACTGGTGTGCCACTACTTCTGTGTGCTGATTTTGAGTTTATCATCAAGAAATTTCTCTCACCATTCTTATATAGTTTCTGGAAAACTATAACAAGTGAGAGAATATAGTGAAGAAATGAAATGGTTCCCAACTTAGAATGATGTAAAAGATTGATTTTTAGTAGAACACTCCCGTGAAGTTGAACAGCTTTATTTGTGCGGAAAAATCTGCAATAAGAAGTATGATAGATTTTAGTTAAACCAAATCATATCTAAAAGTTGTTTTCGTTGGAAAGTTGATTAACTTCCAAAAGAAATTCATCTCTCGTTTTTACTCTGTTTCAATGTCAAAAGAAGAAGATTACGAACTTTTCATTTCTACTGTTTCTAAATTAGCCAATCTTCAGTTATTCTTTATCAACACATTTTATTGAATAATCAGTAGCTGATCGTTGATCATTCAACATGACCAGGCAGCAATTTAATCTTTTGCAGGTCTATCCAAATTGTGCTTAATTAAAAAATCATTCCGTGTTTGATATACAGTCAGAATGTGACTAGTACGACAATCATATTTATGTAGTATTTTCGGCTTTGGTTTTCTTATGAAGAAATAATGGAATTTGCAGTCTGCATCACAAATGCTTATGAGTAACAAAGTTGAGAAACAAATACTTCCACATGCACCATGTTCCACATTAAGTTGTTCATTAGTATTAGCCCAACTTTAACCATTTTGATAACAGTAATCAACACATAATCGAAACGATTCCCTTTTTTGAGTCATAATGGTGACAGAAGCATTCAAAGCAACAACTATCAAAGTAACTTACCCCTAACTCAGAGTTAAGTTAAGTGAATGACATCGAAATATTTTTTTTATTTTATTGACATATATGTTTCACCCACTTCTCCTAGAGTGAAGTATTGTAATTATTCATGACGATAAAATCAAAAATTTTATTTCATGCAACCAAGCGCAAAATCATTCATTCTAAATTACAGACATAAATCATAAGAACCAATTTTTCATAAGCCGTCGACCACTAGTTCACAATATATCTAGATTTTGGACTCAACAGTTTTTAAGATTCCAGGGTGTGTTTTGCCTATTTTTACATTTTTTCCATATTTTCATGTATTAAAAGACATTCTTAAACCTTTTTGACCTGACCATTCCGTACCTTGAACTTTGATGTGAATGATCTCATAATCGCATATATTTTCCTATTATATTATTGCCAAAAGATCTAAATTAGATTATTCAAATGTCTTTTCAACCTGCATGGCAGACTTGATACTATATAATAGGGATGGGCCGGGTATCCGGATCCGCGGATATCCGCCTAAATTTTAGGATCCGGATCTGCTAAACCAGATTTTTTTGGATCCGGATCACATCCGGATCCGCTGAACCAAATTTTTTTAAGATCCGGACCCGCTGTGGTCTATGATTAAGATCCGGTCATAATCGGATCTTTATTCACTATTATTCACGTAAAATTTTGTAGTATTAGAAAACACCAAAAATTTTCCGGCGCTTGGCGCCGGATTTTATAATTCTTTGCAATACTGTTTTTCTACAAATCGTGCTTTCTGGAGAAAAAATTTCCAGTAAAGGAAAAAATGTTGGCGGTCCTCCTGTATGGAAAAAGCGAATTTTGGTCCATTTCAGAACGTCAAAATCTATTTTTCCAACTTTTTTGCAACTGTAATTTTAAACATGAAGCCGAGTTTGAATTGAGAAGCATCATGGAACTAACTTTCAGAAATTTCAGGTTTACCTTGAAGTTTTTCAGATTTATGAAAGTTATGAGTGTATTTTCTTAATTTGTAAGATGATTATGAAGGACGGGAACTCGAGTGTTATTAGGAAGAAACTTTGTGCGAAAATACATAAAAGATCATGGTTTTTTCAGTGTACAAAAAAAATTTCTTCGTACAAAGACTTTTTGGCCGATCTTTGTACAGGTACAAAGAGTACAAAAAAACGCTGCAATGGTAGCAAAATTATACTTGAGAAACAGTAATTTTTCAACAGTATCACCCTTCAAACGATTTTTGGTAGGATCATAAATTTGACCAGCACCACTGCTGTTCATAGGGGACACTTTTTGCTGGTGCTAATTTAAGTTTACTTTCTGCATGAAGCAATTGTCAAGAGACGTTTGAGATTTAAGTTCATGCTCTAATTTGGTTTTTGAGTTGCTAGGTTCATTTTTTGGCTATCTTTAAAGAAAACACAAAAATTAGTTCTTTAAGATGACTATACTAGCAGCAATTTGTTCCCCAATTACTTCTATTTTCATTATCTTCTTTTTATTTAGCCGCAAACTGCTTTTACTCGTATATTGCCGTATGTTTCCTCTCCAAATATTTTCTCTGACATCCAGTAGCACAACCTTTTCTGGATAACTGTATTCTGCATTTATTGCACTTTGCCTTTTCTTCATCATCTGGGGACACCGTGAATTAGTCCCACACTCTGCTAGTGGAAGAAAAACTTGAATCCATAATTTCTGAAAAAAAGTTTCCATTTCTATTCATTTCTTTTCTGATGGAGCCAATATTAATCTGAGCATGAATACGATTTAATGAATGAAAATTACTAATTAGTACATGTTAACTATTTCAATAAACGAACACCTCAATCATTAATAATCTATTAATCTATTGACACCAACTAATATAAATTCATACAACTCAATTTTAGACAAATTAGACATAGTACATATACTTATTGAAAGATCTGGATCCGGTCGGATCTGTTCCTCAAGATCCGGATCCGCTGAGCCAAATTTTTTTGGATCCGGATCCGCTGAACCAAATTTTTCAAGATCGAGATCCGGATCCGCTGTCGCCAAAAAAGTCGATCTGGCCCGTCCTACTATATAATAAACATCCGGCTGAAGGTGAAATTGAACTTCCGAACGATCACTGTACGTGATACTCTACGAGAAAAACATTTTCTGCAAATTGTTTAAACTTATTGTGTTCAACATACTCTGTATAAGGCACCGGTACCTGCGGAAGAACCACCTTAGCGCCAGCATCGACAAAAAATGTCGGCACTGAGACACCAATGGAAGCTTTTCACAAAAATACCGCCTTCAGTTGAAATTTTTTATATGTTCTTTTCAGGATAATGAAAAAAGACTACGCCAACAATTGACGAGTAACCAAAGCGTCATGGAAAACTTCAAAACCGAATTAACGTCCGAAAAAATTTTGCGTTCCGAAAATGAACGAAAATTTGCTGATATGAACGTCGAATTTTCTAACGAACTACAATCATTGAGACGGTTATTGCACAATGTCGAATCTAAATTTCAACAAAACGAGCAACTTTTCGATGAAAAATGGCAAGATTGTCAGCAAAAATTCAAAGAAGCCACGGCCAAAAGTAAAATCTTAAAATCAAAAATGGAAGGCGTCCAAAATCGATACGAAAATTTATTGGGTAAACACAGGACACCAGTTGACGCAATGACGCGCGAAGCTATCGATTTACCTCAGACAGTTGAAGAATTACATGTTTATTGCCTTAGATTAAGGGAAGAATTGATCGAAGCTAAAATCGCGAAAGACCATTTAGAAGAAACTTTGAAATCGGAGTTGCTGTTTGCTAAAGATCAGGTATAAACTCATTAAACGCATGCATTTAATTGAACTCAGAGTTCTATACGAGAGTCAGAGCACCCCATGGGGGGTATGGGGGGGTATTACCCCCGTCTTAGATTTGGAAATTCATTTACTACCCCTATAAAAACAGCTCACTATAGCAAAAAATTTTGGTAGACTTCATCCTCTCCTCAGTAGGTTATACTAATTCGAGAAAAATTGCAGAATGTGTGATTCTGAGGAATTACTCACTGTTCTTTTTGACACATTTACTGAGCAAATGATAATGGGAAAGTATGCAACTTCTGTGCCATATAGCGATTTTTAGGAAAGGATATCAGCACATTAATATATACTACTTGTAGGAAATCATTATAAATATAATTGGGAGATGAAATAATGACTTATGTATATGTGATTAATCAAAAAATCGCCCCTTGGGAAGAAAAACATTATGTTCTTAAAATTCTGCCTCTTCATGCTCTCCTTTCCTTTTCCCCGCTTCTGCGTTGGGTCTTCTGTGCACATATAATTACCCAACTCATAGCAGCTCATAGCAGTCTCAACTCATAGCAGCATACTTTCCTGCTATGAGTTGAGACATGTGAGGTCTGTTGACGTGGATAAGGAGTGGTACTTAGTTTCAAACTCGTAGTTCATAGTCTAATGGGATTAATAATAATAAAGCCACATTCAGCATCAGGACTTTCAATTGGAAGCACTGTTCCAAGCCTAATCGGTGATGGGACAAGCCCATACTGCTGAAGATGCTGGTTGAAACAATGTTTCCAAACGTATGTTGTGCCCGATTCTTGAGATGTGCAGGAATCAGTTAGCACAACAGTCTTCAAAGTGTGACTATTCTGTACGTATAATTAGTGCATTAAAGTTGCATGATTGGGAGCTGGAAAATGGAGTTGAAATACTAAATGTTTTTTGACTAAAAGCCTAAAGTAGGGGCATTAATCATTTTTGTAAGTTCGAGAAACTAAAACTCCCCCCTCCTTAGCAAAAAGCTGAGAGCAAAAAAGGTGACGGCATATTTCAAGTACTACCCTTAAAATTTACGATTTTACCCCTACCTAAATTTTCGACCTTGGGGACCTCTGATGAGAGTCAACAGACTCTTTTGGATGATGTCCACTATACATGCACATAGGGAGTCAGGGGGAAGTCTGAGACCTTGAACACCTCTCCCTTGCTCGAAAAAAATCATGAAACACCCATAACACTTCGTATTAACGGCACGAAAAAAATTGTCATTTTTACCATTTTCTAGCAAATAGTAGACATTCTCCAACTTTTTCAACTCAAGTAATGTTGCCCGAAAAGGTCTGATAAATAGTTTAAAAATAGTAATTTTCGTTTATAAAATGTAAAAAATGTATGCATGGAGCAAAGCGTAAAGGAAATTAATATTTTTGACCATTTTTTGTTCAAAAATTGACACTTTTCATCAAAAATTGGCATTTTTCAATTTTTTCGACCAAAAATATGGGGGTCCGTCCATATGGCTAGCCATAGGATTGGCAAATCCTGTGGGGGATCACCCAATGGCTAGTCATATAGCCGACGATTTCGGCGGCGGGGCGTTCCAACTGAACTTCCTCCCAATTACATATATGGTGGGGCTACCCAAAATGATAGGCATATTACTGGCGGAACCTGTAGCAAATCGTTGTGAAACTTTTCTCCAATTACATGTTTGCTCAAAAAATTTTTAAATAAGTGCTCCGCAAAGGAATTATTCCTAGTTCATCGATAGCCCGAGATTTGAAGAAGAATCTTCCAATTACATTTGTTTTTGTACTACACTTATAGTACCAATCATGACCCCAAGCTCTCAGTCATATAAACTTTCGTTTGTAGATTAAGGAAAATTTTTTTCCAAAAACATCCTGCATTTCGAATGAAAAAAAATCTTTTTTCACCCCTAGATCAAAAATATTACACATTTATGATGATCATGACTTCAAAAAATGATTATTGATTCAGCGTCAATATTTGAATTAATCAATTCGGGAAGATGCTTTCTTTGAGAGTTTTCGAGAGCAATAAAAAAACTATCTTCTGGTTAATCATAAGAGTATCAATAGGGATTGAGGAATAACACAAAGCATAAATGCAAGCGAGCATACAATGTCAGGGTTGGCGTGCCGTTCATTCAACGAGTAGGAGCCAGTCTCAAATTTAAAAATCAGATGTCGTTAAAAATCTGAGATGTCAGGCACATGAAACGTCGGGAATTATGATGTCAAAAATGCAAAAAAATTTATTTTTTCATTACTCTATCTCAAATTTTCCTTTTTATAGAGTACAAAGAACCGTATATTTTGGTTTGCACTCGGATTCGTTTTGTTTACAAAGTAAAAGTCTCCTATTAAGAATATTTGCCAGCTGTAGGATAGAAATTTCTCTGTAGAACTGCTTCATGTTCACAGATATTTGTTCCAACTGAGTGTTGAAAATTTGAGAAATTTCCAATTGAGAAAAATGTGTGACAGCGGCGCAAAAAAATTTTCTCGTTAACAACATATTGAAAATTGGGTAAGGGTTTTTTCCTAAAGTTTGATAGAAATATATCATGAAAACTGCATTCAGTGCGCCAAATGATGAATATATAATAATCATACATATAATGGGGCCTCCAGGCCTGGGGGAGTGGTCGAACGATCTTTTTGGGCCGACTGTCGCTGATCCTCAAAGTTTTAGGGGGGGGGGTCTCTGAATTTAAAAAATCGATTTTTTCAGCAAAAAAGTCTAAAAAACAGTTGAAAAGTAATAATTCTTGTCTTACAAATCGTAAAAATGTACTCATGGCGCGAAGCGCCGTGAAAATTGACGGTTTTGATTATTTTTTTTTTAATTGACATTTTCATTCAAAAATCGACATTTTTTTGGTATTTTTCCGACCTAAAGTTTTTCCGGCCATAAGGTTTCAAAATCCTCGTGGAGGTCGCCGAATGGCTAGCTATATGGTCGACGATTTCTGGGCGGGGGCTCTTATAGTACTCCCCCCAATTACATGTATGGTAAAAATCGTTCCTACTCTATTTTTTATTCATTGACGCCAGTGAGATAAGAAAAACTCTTTAAAAATGGTTTACGATTCACGAAGAAATGGAATGCTGAGAGATTTCAAATATCTCTACAGAATAGTTCAGGTTTTCTTTTCTTTTCATTTCTGAAATTTATTTCGAACTAAGATGTAAAAATTAAGTATGTCTGGAATGGTTTGATTCTAACGAAGATGAAGTCAAAAGTTACATGAACTTTTATTCGAAAAGGTGAGACAAGAATGTAAATTTTTCCATTTGAATTAAGAATTTCAGCTCCTAATGATACACAAAATAAATCGACGATTTATCAATTTATCAGTCATTGACAATCTATTGCAATAAGATAAATATGCTATTTTGACAAAAATGTTCTCGCGCTCGGCCCAAATTAGAGTAGTTAATATAATATTCATTGACCGGAAGCAAAGCGCCGAGGAAATTATACGTTTTCAGCTCATAAAATGCCTTCAAATCAAGGAAATTTACCGTTTGATCAGTCAAAAAATTTGTGTCATTTTCTCACAAAACGCTAAAATATCTTCATACCAATAACTATGTTGACACAAAGAACACTTGACTGGATAAAAGACGTTTTAACCATTTTCTTTTCCATAAACGATAAACAGAACAACTGCAGATTTTCCTCTACAACCTCATTAAATGATCAAAGTTTCTCGAGTAACATTCATGTGCCAAACACCAAATCAAAAGTGGATTAGCATCGTGATTTCTTTTGTAATTTTGGCCCGTCATGGATAAATTCAACGTTTTTATGGTATAGAATTCTCCGCTCAGTGAAAATTGTGCATCAAATCGAACTTACTTTTTTGGTTGTCGCTGCATCTGTCATTTAAGAAGTAAATAGGTTATAGATTTCATGGGGCAGCTTCCTTCCGGTAATTGTTTATCATATTAGAAATGTACATATATTTAGTTGATTTCATATTTTTCTAATTTTAATCGTTTCGCGCAGATCAAATCAGAACAACAGTCCAAAGAGCAACTAGAAGCAACGTTGAGCGACGAAGTCAATACTCTGCGTACGGAACTGGGCGTCGCTAAAAGTTGTTTGGAAGAAACAGAGCGTTTGCGTAAACTGTGCGATGAAAGAGATCGTCAGGTCGACGAATATCGATTTACTATCAACGATCTAGAAAGCGCTTTATCGCAAATTAAAACCGAGCGTAATAAAACGGAAAAGCTTTATCACGACTGCAAGCAAAGGTCGTCTATTTTGCAGCAAGAATTGGACAATAGCGAGCAAGTTCAACGCGATTTCGTGCGTCTATCACAATCTTTGCAGATTGAATTAGAAAGCATTCGTCAGGCAGATCATCAAGTAATACACAAATGTACTGCCGACACTATTAATGTTTACATACCCGTAACCATACATGCCCGTGGGGGTTCGGAGAGGGGTTGATCCCCAGCCGACTCTGATTGACCCCCAGCAGATTCTTGCTGACCCCAGCAGATTTGACTACCCCAGCAATGATCGAGAAGATGACGAAGGAAAATGAGCAAGAGAGAAGAGAAAGTCCAAAAAGTAACATTAAAACTTTAAAAAGTGCATTATAGGCAAATAATGTCACATATCTGACTAATATAAAATGAAGAATATGCTGCTTGGATGTTATAAGACCTATCGAAGATCTTTTCTTCCTTATCAAGAACGACAAAAAATTTTGTGTCCCACCCCTTGTCCTGGCTGACCCCCAGCAGAATTTCTATGCTGTGCATGTATGCCCGTAACTAGGAGAAATGTTAGGAATCGCCCCTGAAATGGGATCGAAAAAAATTTTTAGCCTGTCGGATAAAATGCAGCTTCATTATGTTATATTACGTGGCAGACGCATACCGCTCTGTTAAATTTGTATGAATGATTTTATTCCTAGTGCAGTACCAATTCAAGAATAAATTTTGATCATGAGTAATCTAAATTATTTTTTCCAACTATCCATTTTTAGGGACCTTTCGAGTCTGAAGCAGATAAAAATCGATTTTTTCTGGAGCTTCGCCACAGACCCCACCAGGAGGCGCTTAGGCGCGATATTCTGAAACTCTCAACCCGACATTCGATAGCTACGCGACCTCACCAAGTTTCGTCTATGCTAAAAAATTTTGGAATTCTCCCCCTTGAAAAAAATTCCTGGGCACGGGCCTGAATGTACATATCGTGACCAATTATTTGCTTAGTAGTAACTTGACTCCAAGGTTTGGGGATCAGTGAGAATTTTATAGATAGTGCGATATGTTGTCCAAAATTGAGTTGGTAGTCGCCGAATAAAAAAAGCTCGAAATTTTGCCTCAAAGATCGGAAAAATGGCTCAAAAACATTTCTTTTAGTCGTAAAAAATTGACAGTTCTCAGCCTTATTTCTCCCTAAATGGAGCCAATCAAATCTAGTTCTAAATAACCATATGATTGGCGAATCTTAGGGGGGAAATCGTCATACGATTTCTTAGTGGAATTTCTATGGCACTGTTCTTCAATCGCATGTATGATAGTAACCGGCTCCAGTCCGCAAGTTGCATTTACATTTGGGGTCTGCGATTGACCGGTAATAGTGCATGAAAGTCTATTATGATATGCAAGGTGTTGCATAATCATTCGCCCTACCCCTACAGCTATATGTGTGAGTGCAACATAAACCTGCAATATATCATCTTGTAGAGAATTCAATTCTGCGTTTTACACTGTATTTTATATGGTTTACAAATTAAGTCAACTTTATACGGAATCAAAAAAAATAAAAGTGTTATAGAATTTAGTAAAATATTTTTTATTTTCGTTGTTAAAATGAGTTTTGACTCAGAAGGCCAATGCCATGCAATATTTGTGAGCAAAGTATCAAGTTTTGGGGCAATGATATATGGCCTGGTAACAGTCCAGATTTGAACTCAACCGAAAATTTAGGAGAAATCGTCAAAGATCGAGTGGAGCGTTGGATGCATTTGGAGGCTAGTCAAATGCTT
This sequence comes from Romanomermis culicivorax, assembly GCA_963922205.1. NCBI lineage: Eukaryota > Metazoa > Nematoda > Enoplea > Mermithida > Mermithidae > Romanomermis > Romanomermis culicivorax. The sequence continues at coordinate 69,556 of CAWUHX010000063.1, forward strand.
TACTCACAGCAAGCCTTGAGGAAAAATTTAAATATCGTTTCGTTTTAGCCCAATTAGAGTTTGACACGGAACTTTTTCAAAATCTGTTGTGTTCAATGCTAGAGCGTTTTCGACGAGTTAGGAATGTAAATAGCGTTGAAACAAGTTATTGATTGCAATTAATTTTCTTTGTTTTCTTGAAGTTTTCAATCGTTTTTGTTTCTGAGCAATAAAAAGTTTTCTGTTCACAGTCATATTATAAAAATCGTTTCATATTTTGCAGAATTGAATTCTCTACAAGGTGATGTATTGCGTGTTTATGTTGCACTTAAAGATATAGCTCTAGGGGTAGGGAAAATCATTATGCAACACCATCTGTTTGTCTTTAGATTTATGAGCAGCTATCTACATATACTCATTCAGGTGAATGAACAGGTCAAACAAATCGTCATATAATTTTTTTAAAAGTTTGAAAATAGCGAAAATTGATGTTTTATTCTCTAGTTTTCAGTTGATGCTTTTGAGTTGATCCATCAATATTTTGATATTGTAGTCGCGTAATAGCACAATAAAAATCTTGACGCCGTCAGTAGCATGCTCATCATTTAATTTGCGTGTATAAATCAGCCCTTCGCATAGTTGCTATACCGTGATTTTTGGTTGAATTTTCTGATGTTAGCTCCCATTTCCAAGAATTATCTAAACATATCAACAGACGTAAAACGGCTCTGAAAAAAATATTCTTCGTTCGGTTCATTGATTCTTAGCAGTACTTGTAAAAGCGTCATAAACTTCTAGACAAAAAATGGGAAATGTTTACATAAAAGCTTGATTGTAAAAGTGAAAAAATTCTGAATAGTGATTTAAAGGAAACGAAAAGGGCATTTATACTCTGCGCAAGCAAATTTCTTACGATTTTAAGAAAACGTTTGATTGGGTCACATGATTTGTATAACTGTACAAAAATCTATGTTTTCTATCTGTTCATCACGACATGAAATCGAACTAAATGCAAGTCGAGTTTTTGAAAAAATTAAAGCTACACCCTACTTTTTACGAATTTCATGTTTCACTTTTCAAGGTTCGCTGGCAACACGAAGACGACGTTTTCATGTGCAGCGGTTGCAAAGTGCCGTTTAGTAAACACCGTCGGAAAGTCCATTGTAACCACTGCGGAAAAATTTTCTGTGAAACGTGCTTGACGAAATCGGCGCCGCAGGGGCCAATGAAACGCCCTGCCATCGTTTGCGACGTTTGCCACACCTTATTGGTGCACGATACATCGCCCTATTTCGCTCACACAGTACCGAATAGCGTTCCATCCGCTTGAAAAATTTTTATATTGGCGTAAATATCCACTCATACACGAAAAGAGCCGGAGCTAGTCGGCTTTCCAGGCTTGACTGAAACGTAAAATTTTAGATATGGCGACAAGTCAAAACCCCAAAAGCAATCCGAATATGAATAATGTTTTGAATTATGAAAAATCGTATTCTTTTAACTCACGGAGACCGATACTAAAAATGATGCGTGATTTTGACCGCATCGAAAGACATAACATGACAAAAATGAGTGCTGTACCTGAAATCGTTCACACATATTTTTCGCTAGTAATAAGTTTCAAGAGTTTAGTTAATTTAACTTTAATTATGACACGTGGTAAAGCTGAAAATTCTATAAATATAATGAATATTACCTGTTTTTCAGTTTCACAATTTATCATTTTGAGAAAAGAAAAAAATATGGAAAGTGAATATCAGATATGAAAAATTACCATTTGGTTTTCCTCCACTATTTTTGGATTCCCATATTTGCTGCGGCTCCGGTTCTTTATTGCTATACTGGGCTTTAGGATTCACTTGAGCGACTACGGGAAGACTAGTCTTCGTCAGTTTTACATATGTATTTTAGCTCTACTATGTGTATTTGCGCGCGTATTTTCTTTTTTGGTGTGGTGTATTTTCCGCGTCTGCTGTGCGAGGCATAGCTTTTTTGTGTTTTTCGCTATATAATTTTAAATTACAGGTATACACAGCCTAACTCTCTTTGTACATGAACGCGGGTCGAATTGAAGGTTTGTATAATCCATAACTCAGAATTTGGATATTTACATGATCAAAATGTGCCCTTTGTTGGTCTCCCTTAACCGGCCGTGCACTCGAAAAATTGTTATTTGATTATTTTTAAAGCTGCCAATGAGGTCTACAAGTGTCAGTAGCTGAAGGGAATTCATTGCCTCACATTTCTGAACAAGTTTCAACCATTTAGAGCCATAAAATCTCAAGTTTCAGGAAACTGAGACGTGAAACAGACCATTTGAAAGTTGTTGCTGAAGTAATGTTTCAACAGTGCCCTGTTTTAGCCGCACCGTTTCTTCATCTGAAACTCATCTACAGCCCATTCATTCACCTTATATTGGGTAGATTTATAGAACACGATGTGTGATGTACCTAAACCTGCCTAAGTTGAAAGAAGTGTATGTTGAAAATAGAAAATTTTCAAATTTTGCCTTACTGTAACTATGCGAGTCCTGACGTTCAGAAAAATAAATATCATTTTCGTTCCCAAAGCATCATGTTACACCAAAAGTGTGATTTTTTGATGGAATTAATTTTTTACTTATTATAACTCTCTGTATGAGAAGGCGAATTTTCTCAGAAAGTATCTTCATAATTTACATTCGTTCAATAACTACTGTCAATCATGGAATTGGCGAATACACTCGGTTTTGACATACAGTAAGACAACATTTGACAGGCGTGTCCCCAATACAGCGAAACTCAAAAGAGTGAATCTCAATACAGCGAATAGTAAAATGCGATAGAGTAAACGTACACGTCATTTTTTTAATAAATAAGCAAATTAGATATACTAAAATCGTTTTTGCTACAGTTGAGATAGTCTGTTTGCATTCAGCCATCTAAGTTTCACATGCTTTTGTGCTGCAATTGCGGTAGATGTGCACGAACGGGGCCCAACCTGAATAGCCTACTACTGTGTTTTGTATACAGATCCAAAAATATTAGCTTGGCTATTAGGCTAAACGTGCTTATGAATTAAGCCAATGTGACTGAGTTGGCTAATGTGGCCAATGGGCTAATGTGGCCAATGGGCTAATGTGGCCAATGGTCTAATGTGGCCGATGGGCTAATGTGGCCAATGAATTAATTGGCTAATGCATTGTGTTATAAATAATGGGTCTGGCGCATGGGCTAATATGCTAAAATAGGCTGAATCATTAATATTGCCTATAGAAAAGGCCGCCAATAGAAAGTAAAGAGTTAGAATCCTACAGTGCATAATTACCTGATTCCGATAATCTAGATATTCCAATTATCTACACAGGAATCAAATCAAATAACTATTTTCGAAGACAAAGAAAAAATAATACAATTCACAAAAAATTTCGGAAAAATAAAAAAAATTCTGGCGCAATGTAAAACAAACATTTTAGTGTACATAAAATCATAAGTCTGTTAATGAGTTCGCAAAAAATTTCCGAATGGAATCATTATTATCTTTATAATTTTGACGAAATGAAAATTCATCCAAGTGAGCAGCTAAGCGTTCCATTATTTTTAATCCATGCATTCTCGATATCCTCTGTTTGACGATTGGGTAGCAGATCTCCTACGTACTGCACATCCACTACCTATGGCACGACCGCCACCTAGTGCACATCTGCTACCATAGTCAGATCCGCTACTAGACAGCAAAAATGTTTTGCAATTGTTTTCATAAGGGTTTTCCGAAGACAAAAGAATAAATGAAAATAAAAAAAATGGAATATGGTAGGCATTCTGCATGGTAAAAAATATTTTGTTTGCCACTTTTATGGAACCATAAGAATGGTTAAAAAACGTATTACTACAGAGAGTCTACCTAAAGATAAGTCACTAATGAGTAAAGATATGTAATAAAATGATAAAAATGTCCACGCAACCACATTCTAATGCATGAAAAATTCTTATTTACATAACAAAGGGACCACACAAGCACCTCGAGTGACAGAACAATCAGCCTTGATGGACGTTTTTCATTCTTTACCTGTACCAATCCGGGTGATGAAAATATTGTTTCCGTTTTGTTTTTTAATTTTTTTTCAAATACTTTTTTTATTATTTTCAAATATTTTATCATTTTGAGTTCTGTAACGCCCGATTTTCTACTGTACTTTTACTTGAATCAATCCCTTAAATTTCCAAATGTCCACAGGGACGACACACAAAACGATATAAAATATGATGGGAATGATAATGATAATCAATGAACACAATATTGCAGACCACTTTCTTAGGCGTCGACGGCAACACGATTACACGAATTTAATCTTCCACACATGGTTTTATAAAAAGCGGAATACGAACAAATCTGCCTATTTCATGCTTTCTCCGCTTTTTATACTGCTTCCTGTTGGCCACTCCCTTGATCTGTGGGGGGGTCTGCTTCGGAAATCTTCTTTCACCAATCGCCGCTTCCTGCTTCAAACACTTCTGTGTACTGTATGCTTACCTAACCACGCCTTCCATGCTTTCTAACTATCGTATGCTTACTACACTTTTTTGTGTTACGCTTGCTTCTCTATCTACATGCTTCCGACTTACGGTGGCTTAGCCACGCCTACGTACTTTCTTATTAATTATGCATGTATGTGCTTCTGTAATGAACTGCAGCTACTTTTCCACTTGAGACTGGTGTCTGGGTTGGGGTTTCTACTTTTTATTACGGGCAGGTGTATTTACGATTTTGGGGGGAATTATTATACCTATGGAATGTGTCTTCATGTGAGTTATGAGGGTCAGGTGCCGATGTGCAAATTAATTATGTAATGTCTTTAATTGGGTCAATAACAGCTTCTGGGTGTGAGACGTTCGAAACAGAACACTTCAAATGAATTTACTGGAATGTCAATATAGGAAAACTCAGACATCCTTGAGACAATAAATTAATGGTATAAATTTGTATACAGTAATAGAATACACATATCGTACATTGTGAATTTACACTGATGCATTACATTACACTTCAAAATTAAAAAAAAAACTATTGTTGAATATACCCCCCCCCCAGTAGACCAAGGACTGATTATTTTCAGCAAACGTGGATTCATGGCAATTATCCCATTTCTATCGAAAATTATAGGGATAACCCTGGGTTTAGAATAACAAACCCCTGCATCTCACTGGGGTTCGTGGCACACATTTGACAGAACACAATTTCTTGCATTTACTTCTTCAGAAAATACAGGGCAAATTGAAAATTTTGAGTCCCATTGGTTGTAACCGCATATTTCCCAATTTTTAAGGAATGAAATTTTTAATTTTCATGATAACTGCGCCATCAATTGGTAAGAAAAATTAAATGAGCCTAATAATTTGTCAATGTATATTGTACATTCTTCCATAATGAAATCCTGCCTGGATTATTCAACACAAAAGTAAATGTAACGTGTTATTTATATACCTCAGCAGAAAGTAGTGGATGTGCACTAGGTGGCGGATATGACTATGGTAGGGCATGTGCACTAGGTAGTGCATCTGACACCCATCTTGTTTGACGAGTCCCCACAAGCCTTCTATGGTATTTGTATGAATGCCATCCTCAGTCACGAATTCCTTTCAAAAATCACTTTGGTGCTTTGAAGCTCCGTTTTCTGGCGTTTCTCAATGTGCTGCGCCTTTTGGCATAAAAATTTTGGTTGTAGGACGAAAAAAAATTTTGATCCTAAAAAAATATTTGGTACCAGGCAGAAAAATTTTGAAATTACAGCTTGAAAACCAAAATTTTTTTCGAATATCTCGTTCAAAAATCACTTTGGTGCTCTGAAACTATTTTTTTCGAATAGCTCACTCAAAAATCATTTTGGTGTTCTGAAACTCCGTTTTCTGGCATGTCTCAATGTGCTGCGTCTTTTGGCATAAAAATTTCTGTCCTAGGACGAAAAAATTTGATACCAGGCAAAAAAAATTTTGAAATTACAATTTGAAAACTGTGAATTCTGATATAACTTAAACTGAAATGATTCGTTTTATTTTTTAGCATTTTTAGCTGTTTCTTTCTACAAAACGGCTCAAAAAATTTTTTGACTCAGACTTCTGGGGGTGTTCAGACCCCCCCCAAACTCTCTGATGCCGATGTATGGTCCCCCAGAGACCCCACAGAGTACCTGCACGCACATGACTATCAGTGTTTTTTTGTACTTTACAAACGAAACGGTCCAGAGTACAAACGAAAATTTGGACTTCGTTTGTACCAGTACAAAGGAAAATTTTTGGACAAAAAAATTTTTTGTTGCTCAACAGCTGTCAGTATTCAGTATCAATGGACTTTGTAGGACTTGTTTGTTATGCGTCCACATCGAAAACGACAAACTATATCAGCTGTGACATAATAATAAAAGCTTTTTGTGGAGTATTTCACTAGTGCATGTTATGTGCCTCATGATCAAGTGTTTTATATGTCTGAATTTGTAGCCTTTTTATGTGTCTCGTGGAAATAGCCAACTTATTCATATTTCACAGCATGTTTGTTGCATTTATAACAATGAATCCTTTTTTCAGCAATTTTTCGAAAATTTTGGAGTACAAACGGTTTTTGAGAGGTCGTTTGTACCAGTAAAAATGGACCGAGTACAAAAAAAAAACACTGATGACTATGCATAATTACCGTTATCTTTAATCTTGTAGCAGGAGCCATCAAAATGGAAGCCGCTGGGAGAAGAGTTCAAAAAATAAATTCCGGTTTGGTATTTTTTGAGAGTGACTTGTGAAGGAAAAGCTTTTCGATCTAAAAAGTTTATAAATAACAAAGGCACCCTGTTGTTTCTAGAAAATTTACATCTGGTGCATCAAATATATGGTTAAAGTCAATGTTTTCTTTGTATGCCCGAACATATGCAATATTGCAAAGCCCATCCGTAAGTTTTGACTTTGACGCCATTAGGTTAAAATCAAGAACACAAACAGAAAGCTAGAAAATGCAGATTTCCAAATGAGAGAGACCACAAGAAATCCTAGCTGAGCTCTGGAAGAAACAAAATTCTAACTTGGCTTTTCTGCTGAAGGGTCATTTGCTCACAAATTGTCACCAAAGAAAGCTTGGGGTTTTGTTTTTTTGCTGATGGGTCATTTGCTTACAAAGTGTCACCAAAGAAAGCTTGGGGTTTCGTTTTTTTGCTGAAGGGTCATTTGCTTACAAAGTGTCACCAAAGAAAGCTTGGGGTTTCGTTTTTTGCTGATGGGTCATTTGCTTACACAGTGTCACCAAAGAAAGCTTGGAGTTTCTAAGCTTAATATCAATGATGACCTAAGGAGTTGCATTTGCATATCTCAAATTTCATCCTGTCCATGGTCTTTAGAGATTTTTAGAGGCAACATGCAATATACGAATTATGTGCGCTCCATTATGTATTTCAACAGACACCAGCTTAGCAGTTGTTTCATTTGGCATGTATAAAACAAAAAAAAACCAACTACTAATACTGAGAAGTTTCAACATCTATGTTATTGACCTTGATCGCTCCACGCTTTATGGGTTACTTGTGCGGCACTCAAAATAACCTCAAATGTATAACGAACTTACCAGTGTGTCATCCCCACAACTCAACTTTTGAAATATCATGAAGAGGAAGAAACAGAAGAAACAAGTTGTCGTGCGAACTCTTGCAAATAAAAATCATGTGTTGCTTTTCCTCTGGCCTTGTGCTAGTGTTTCATTAGCATATTTAAAAATATACAAATATGACAACAATAATACAGAAGTTATCATATATGTACATATATGCTTGATGGACATTTAAAATGTATATTTTGTTCATTAGCCCACTAGCCGAGTAAATAACTGAATCAATAAACGATCATTTTTAGCCATGGTGCATGCTGTAGTAGGCTATTTCGGTTGGCTCCACGAACGGACCATTCCAAAATCACAGAAAAATATCTGTCAGAGAAACATTTTTGCGAAACGTTTTGAAAAAAACGAAGAAAATTAACATTAAGATCCGATTAAAGTTGTTTCGAATGGAGCTTAAATGAAAAAAATAAACTTATGAAATAAATAAATAGAACAAAATGAAATAAGCAAATAAGACGAAATGAATAAAATAATTAAGCAATAAAGGCAGAACAAAAAGGAAATAATAAAGAAACGAAAAGTAAAATAATGTAGTAAAAATTAGGTAAAAAAAGGACAAAAGTAGGCAACCTGAAAAAATTAAACAAAAAGTGGCTCAAAATGAGAAGAATATAAAAGGAAACTACTCAATAAAGGAAAAAAGAAACAAAAAACATGAATTTAGATACGTTAATAATAAACAACCCACAATAATAAGCTATAATGTCAGGAAAACACATGCTGTAAAGCCATTTGGTCAGAAATCTGGCGATTGACGCCAAAATGTGTGACAACCAGCATCCACCAGATCGAAATAGAGGACCAAATAGGCCGTGCACCAAACCGTCTACCCCGCCCAATCACCATTCTAAGGATAACTTTTTCGAAAATTCGCAATTGTTCATTTGTTCTGAAACTTCGCTGTTTTGAAACCTCTCTCTTTTGAGAATCGCTGCTATGAGACTTCGCTGTATTGAGAATCGCTGTTTTGAGTTTCGCTGAATAGAGGTGAAACTCTTTGACATTTTTATTATATCTGCCAGATGATGTGTGTTTTTTATGGCGTGTCCCCAATACAGCGAAACACACAACAGCGTTTCTCAAAACAGCAAAATCTCAAAACAGAGATTCTCATTACAGCGAAGTCTCAATATAGCGTTTCTCAAAACAGTGAAGTCTCAAAACGATTCTCATTACAGCGAAGTCTCAATATAGTGATTCTCAAAACAACGAAGTCTCAAATCAGCGACTCTCAAAAGAGTGAATCTAAATACTGCGAATAGTAAAAAGTTTTATGCATTCGAGTAAAAGCACCCATCATTTTTATAATTAATATGCAAATTTGGTATATTGAAATTGTTTTTGCTAGTTGAGATAGTCTATTTTTAGTTGCATTTGGCCATCTAAGTTTTACATGCTTTTGTGCTGCAGCTGAGGTGCACGAAAGAATCTTTCAAAAATCACGAAAAAATATCTGTCAGAAAAACATTTTTTCCAAAACGTTTGAAAAAAACAAAAGCAAAAACTTATCAAAAAATTCCCTTTTAAAATTGTCTTGTATGGAGCTTAATTGTAAAAAAAAAATTAAATTAGTGAAATGAAATGAATAAGGCAGAACAAAAACAAAAAATAAAGAAATGAAAAGTAAAATAATGTAATAAAAAGTAGTAGGTGAATAAGGGAAAAAAGAAAAAACATGCATGTAGATATGTTAGTAATAGACAAACCAGAATAAAAAGCTGTAATGTCGTGAAAACACATGCTATAGAGCCATAATGTCAGAAATCTGCTGATTCGTGCCAAAATGTGTGACAACCAGCATCCACCAGATCGAAATAAAGGAGCAAATTGGTCTATTCACTGTAAAAAAATTGTAGGATTAACGCAACTTTGTTGAATGAAAATGGTTGCCTCAACATTTTTACGTTGAAAGAACTCAACTTTTGTTGTGTTAATCCTACCCAAATATTGTATGTCTTGAACGTAACAAAGTCAAGTAGCCATTTGTGTAGCAGTTGCGTAGGATCTACTCAACTTCTGCTATTGTGATGATTTTGCAAAAGTTACGTAGGTTTAACGTAACTGATTTTTATTCTTAAAATCAAAAAATCAATAAAAAAATAAAAACCTAGCCCGCCCAATCTTCATTTTCCCATTCTAAAGATGAATATTTTGAAAATTCGATATTTTGAGAATCCGTTCTGAGACTTTTGCTGTTTTGAGAATCGCTGTTTTGAGTCTCGCTATTTTGAATGCCGCTGAATAGGGGTGAAACCCTTTTTATAGGGAGATGAGGGAAGAGAAATCGGAAAATTCTTAGATTATGCGTGACATAGGTTTACGACCTGCCGATTTTCTGATCGGCAAAGTGTGCTTGACGCGTCTCTAACGCGCTCGGGGCAGGCGGTAAATTTCGCCTGTAGTATATATTACGCAATCATAGCATCAAAAGTGCTTTTGAACAAGGAATACTGGGAGTTCAATCGCTGAGACTAAGCAGGTGCGACCTGACCTACCGCGAAATTATTTGTTTTTTTGGAGAATATACATTATTTTTCCTGAAGCTTGTCAGATTCCAACACCTGTCACTTGTAGAATTTGTGTTCAGTGGTGCGTTAATAGTTACTATAATTTCAGTAGAAATTGTCAAGTATTTTTAAAGAGACAAACATCATAAACAATCCAAAACGATAGCTCGCTACGTACTCTTACATTTCTATTAAAAAATGTTACGCAATATAAGGAGTAATTGTCAATATTTCAAAATTTTTTTGCTCTCCAGCTGTTCAATTCATCAAAATTTAAAGTGTCGTCGTTTTCGTCGGACATTTCTTCGTCGGATATTTCTTGTTTGATCTGTCCGGCAACTCTTCTAGTGGCTTCCAATTTTTCTAGTTCTACGAATTTAGCCAGATCACCCCTAGCGTTAAAAAGACAGTATGAATTACAGACGGCAATGCGGACAGTTAAATGAGAGAAGAAAATGTTCAAATTTTTTGTGATTCGCTCTTCATACTTTTCTTTCGAACTTTTAACCCAGAAATTTGGAAAACTCAGACATAATATTTCAAGAAAATGCTTTTCAAGTCAGATACTCGTCCTCATACTCTGCCGACTGTTGGCGACGAAAGATCAAGTTTTTAAGACCCGCTTTCTGAGAAGTTCGACCTTGACTAGAGTTAAATTTATCATACCTGAAAATCAGGTATATTATATAATTTTACGTGCTGAGTATGTAAACACATCCCGGCATTTATTTAATTTTTGAAAGTCAAAATTCTCGTAATTACAGTATCTCAAGCCTTAAAATTTCATCATTTTTTGAATTTTCAGCTTCGAACTCGTGATTCGATTGTATCAAAAAGTTTTTATAATTTCTTACTTTCCACTTTTTGCGCTTGTCAGAAAGAGGGGGGAAAGCCTATAAAATCATTTGGAGCCTTTTTTGGAGACCGGGGAATTTTCTTCATTTCTTTAGCCACTAACGTCTGATATATTGTGTTGAAATTTCAGGCCGATTCACGCACCGTTTTGGGAGCTGTAGAAATTTGTACACACTACAGTAAATACGTTTTTGAATCTAAATAAATCATCAAGCAAAAAGATTCTGCGAACACAGGGGGCGGACATTGGACAAAAAAATGTGACTCGAAGTCCTGGTAAAAACTTAATGATTTAGCTTTGACGTTGCTGATCGATAGGCCTCAAATGAGAGGTCGAAGATTTGGAAATTCTCAAAATGTTAGAAATCGTGATTTTTTGACTTCTATTTAGGGAAGAACGGCGAGAGTTATTCTGATGCCCATTGCTGAGTTGGAGAGACACTGCAATCTACTATCATTTGCTTTATTTTCATCTGGCCGACATCGCGCGCTGTGATACAGGGTGCCCACAACTGTAGAACACTTTTTCGAAGTTTGTAGTATAGCACGGAGTCAGGCAGGCATTTACTTTATAATATTAAACTCGCGGCTTCAACTCTTTTCAATTATATTACCGAAAAAAGAAATTTTGTAGCATCTTTGTCTAGACAACCTGTTGCACAACCATTGTAAATAGATCGATGCAATTTTACCAGTGATTCGACTCACACCTTTTCCTTTTATTTATTTAGTTTGAACGCATTCATTTTTTTGCATCTCGTTGATAGAATATTTAGTGGGATTAAACAGCATTTTTGTATCATCTTGCGGTGAGTGCAAATACTTACTTAAGCTCTCCAGAACGGTATACAAATCTGATTGACATTTTAACACGATGTGTTGGACATTTGTGGCCACGGAAATGGATAAAAAATTTCTGTAGAATCCTATGGGAAACGTCCAAAAAGAAATCCAAATGATTTTTTTGGCTTATTCCCACCACTTTTTCGAGACTTCAAGACAGCATAAAAAGCGTAAAGTAAATGATTAGAAAAAGTTCTTCATGCTTGATAAGGGAGCATGGAATGAGCATTTGGCTAGAGTCACGTCTTTCTTGGTCTGTGACATCTCGAAATACATAACTAGACCGAGAAATTCCAAAAAATCTAAAAATAAAACACTTTAAGGCACCGTAGTTGAATTTAATGATACTCAAGATGCCACCAAGATACTCAGCGATATTATCAATTTTCAAATTGACACAAGTCGATGTACCACAAAGTCGATGTAACTCAGAAAGCGCGTCTCAAGGTGCATTGTAGAAAGCAAATACGAACTTACATTTCGTTTTGTACTTCTTCTATCTCTCTTTCAGAATGAAGTCTTATATCTTCATCGTCCACAATAGCATCGGCCACCTGAAATAAAAAAAAATCATGAGCACGAATTTCACCTGAACTCATCGCTATTGATAATCAAAATACGACAGGAATACTACAGACTGAACGGAAAAACTAATTTCCATAACTTGTTATATGCCAAATTTTAGCTGATCCAAAACTATCGTTTTCCCAATATTTACCCCTGCAGTAAAACACCTATGTCTTTTTATATTTTTGTCCATGTTCAATAATATTGCATGATTATTCCTGTCGTTTTCGTTGTCACATTGTGGGCCATTTGGTCGCATTTCATTATTCGTTTTGATCTTATTATTTTTGCCATATTTCGTCCGTCGATAATAATGGGAAATAATCGTTAACCCTCAACTAACTCTTAATAATTTTTGGTGAAAACAAATTCTGTCATCAAATCTCTGTGTGAACGATTCGGACAACAGTGTAAATTGGTCATTTTCCGAACTACAAATGTCTTTTAAAAACTGAATATGGCCCAAATTACAGAACGCGTTAAAATAAATGTAAAATCTCGGGTAAGGTAACCCATGTTTAACCCGCCATTTTACACGCCTTTCACTTACAATTTTACCCAGGATTGTACTCATCTTTAACCCGAATTTTTACTCGAGATTTTACCCGTCTTTTACCAACGATTTTATCAATGTTTAACTTGGAAATTTATCCGACTTTTTTAGTTTTCGTATTATAGAACGTAGGTAAGCGGCCGGTTACCCAATCGATCATTTTAATATATGTTTTTCATGGTGAGGTTGTTTTTAGTCGTATGAGCAAGGTATCCCAAAGCTAAAATACCGATATCTCACGATGGAACATTTCTTTCATGCTCCTGTAACTGCAGTTATCCTGAAATAATTCTTATGCCTTACTGAATTGTGAGTAGGTATACATGTAACGGAGCTCCGAGGTCTGGAGGGGGTTGGAGCACTTTTTTCGGGCCGGGGGTCAGTAATTCCCAAAATTTTGGGGGGAGGAGTCGCTGAAGGAAAAAAAAATTCAATTTTTTCATGAAAAATGTCCGAAAACCGTTCCAAAAAGTAATAATTTTTGTCCAAAAAAATGATCAAATATGTACTTATGGCACGAAGCGCCGAGAAAATTGACGTTTTTGACCATTTTTTGTTCAAAAATTGACATTTTTCAGTATTTTTCCGACTAAAACTATGCAGGTCCTTAGGGCTACCATATGGCTAGCCATAGGATTGGAAAATCCTGGGGGGGGGGGGTTGCCCAATGGCTAGCCATATGGTCGACAATTTCTGAGGGGGGTTCACATAGCACTTTCCCCCAATTACATGTATGATTGAAGTGCCATCCAATATGAGTTGTCGGTAGTTTTGTAATTGAAAGCTTGATGTGCATGGAAAAGGAACAGTGTAAGCTGCGTTATAACAATCCTGTTCTGGGCGCCATAATATTTATAGTACACACACATCCAGCTAGGAAGAACTGCTGTGAGTTCTTCTGTGCAGTGCGGATCACATCATAAATATCTAGGATGAAACTAGTCTGGGAAATCTTGCACGATTTGTCATGAAGCTGTGGTGGCTTGTTGCAAGATTGTCAGATCCAATTGTAAATGTGCCTGATTGAAATAATTAATGATAATCATTTCATCAGTCCTTCACCGAAGTATTTGGGCAGTGATAGGCGCAGTAGGTACACTAGGGTACCATTTTTCAGGCAGTGTTTGTGGACGTCCAAATCATCTATGTAAAATTTTATACTCGCAAACAAATCTATTTTTTCATGTTTCCTTATTGATCGTTTCAGTTTGTTGCGAAGTAGTGGGCTCATGTAACATTTTCTCAGAGTCAGCCGTTGGAGGCTGTTGACTCTCTTTCTCTTCAATAATATCTTTTTTCAATTGATCACGTTTTAGAGCGCTGGCCCATTCAAGCTTCTTTTGAACATCCCTAAAGTCACTAGGATGTTCCTGTTTGTATCGAGAGTAGTATCACTTGTGATAATACTTTCTTGGTTGTTCCTTTGATGCATATTCCCTATATCAATTTTTTGAACTATCATAGTCTCCATTTTCTCGACCTGTAGTAGACTGCGAGGGTTGTTCGTGACAATATCAGTGACTTTTATGTTCACGATGTTGTTCAATTTCTTTCCTTTTTTTGCTTTTTCATTCATCTCTCAATCCTTCATCATGACGTTTTTTTGATGGTGGAACATAGTTCAGATCTTCAGGATGTGCTTCAAGATAATCTTGAACCATTTGCAATAGTTTATTGGTCGCATTTTGTCTTCGGAACAATGAAAATTGATATGCACACACAGGCCCATAACTAGGAATTTTTTTCAGGGGGGGGGAATCACCAAAATGTTTTGACTTACTCAAAAATCGGTGAATGGAGGTCGTGCAGGGACCAACCAGTGGGCTGAGAGGTCCAGGGTGGCGCGCTTAAGCGCCCCCTGGTAGGGTCTGGGGCGAAGCCTCAGAAAAAATCAATTTTTAGCACTGTTAGTGCTAGAAAATTCCTTAAAATGCTATATTTAAAATACATAATTGAGAAAACTCAAGATCAAAATTCATATTATAATTCATCAACATTTATTGTTTGAATCGAACTAACCTGCTGATGATGCTACTGAAAGGTCTGCTGGCATCGACGATTCTGTAGAAGGGGTAGTTGATGCTAGTGTTACAACTGGATTAATATTCAAATAAATTTTAACTCATTAGAACGATGATACAATTTTATTCTAACTAACTGATTCTGATTCTGAAGGTTTTGAGAATCATTCGCAGCACTAGATTCACGTGAAGAAGCTGAATTTGATGCTACACATTGACATTTGTTGTTTAAATTTGAAGATGTAAAATAGCTAGTGATACGCTTCATATTGTATTAGATTCAAAAGTTGAAACAAATTTTTCATAAACTTCAAACCCTACTATACATCCAACACAAATTATAAAATAATGTACGGCAAGAAAAAGTGTAATATTATGTAGGAAACAGCGAAATGAAACTCAATCAATATTCAACAAATGTATTACACTGTTAGACATGCAAATTTTATTATAAAATATAATATTTGTACCTTTAACCCTTCATTTTTATGATTCAATAAACGAAATGAAAAAAAATTCACAGGTGCCAAGAGTAGTCACTTTTTCACATACATGCGCTCAATCAGATATGCTAAAAAATTTTTTCGGATTTCATTTCAGGGGGGGGGGAATTCCCCCCATTCCCCCCTAGTTACGGGCCTGTGCACACATGTCATGGATCCAATTGCCATGTTCATTGCATAGTCGATCATCTTTTACTTCAAATTTCGGAGTCCTACTGTCAGTGCTAACAGGTAGAGTGACTTCTGTTTCTTGCATTTTTGGGATTTTGTGTGTATTAATTGGGGCGGTATCATTTGTGATTTGCTTTCTTCTTCCTTCGAGAAATCCTTCAACGATATCATTTCAACGAGTGCATTTTTAGCACTGTATTCTTCTCCTTTGATCCAATTGATATGTTGAGTACTATATGACAGACTCTTCGACAGCAGAGTAGTCGAAGTTGTTGTTTTCATCATTGGCGTTTGTGTTCTAGTATCCTTTTCAGATATGTCTTTGGTGTCCCTTTTGAGGTTGTATTACATCCATTTCGCTTGGAATTTTGGTTTTCACAACATGGGATTATTGTGCGACATCTTTTATTAGGGATTCTATGGCCATCGCTGTTTCATTACTGAATTCAAGTTCAGTTGTAGCCTGTTGTGGCGTTTTTGTGGGGCTCGTGTTTTCACCTAGCAGCATTGCTTCTGGGAAAGCGGGTAAGTTCCAACTCATTGTCAAGATGTTATCCAGCAGGAAGCAAAATAAATGTTCTCATTTTCGAGAAGCCAAAATTGGTTAATTATACGAAAAATAATAATAAGGATTTTCCTTATATTTCTTTTTCTTTACCCATTTGGTGTAGTTATAGACAGGAAAACTGTCATTTCTGAATACTATTGGACAGAAAAAATAGCGATTAGAGTAGACTGGTCATTTATTATCCCTTCAGGTTTTCTCAGTTAGCGGCATTCAGTTTGCCCATTCAGTGAGTTTGTTGTCAAACATTCTGACACATTTTCTAATTTTGTTCGCCAATTAAAACGATTCCAGTATCATTGGTTTCTGCGAGAAGTTTTGGTATTTTATTTCAAATGATGGTATGCAATTCCATTTCAGAATGTGGCATACCAACATGCACAACTATCGGCATCATACTGAGGACTGCATTCATCCATTCATTGTGGTTTAGTGTCGCATATAGCAGTGCTAAGACCAGTGTTTGTGAAATATGATAATCGGATTTTATGTCGTAAAACAGCCACTTTTTGGGAGGACCATAGACTTTGAACAGATCAGTAATGAAGAGACTAAAATTTGTTTGTTTGAACTTCTCAACGGTGACCATGTTTTTGTCGATATCAAACAAAAACAGAATCAACATCAGTGCACTGACTTCATATTGAATTCTGGGTATGTTATTAGAGCATAGAGCTCTGTCTATGATTTCAGCACAAAGACTGAAGTTATCCTACTGTTTGGTTTTTTCATTGTTGGCTAGGGAAGACATATTTTGCTTATTTTTTTTATTGTCGGTAGTTTTGATGGATGCATTTTTTGTCTCAACGATGGTTGTATAGACACATATTCAGTACAGTGTAGCCATAGAAGATGATCTTGTTTAATACCAAGATTTTGTCTCTCATGATCACATGGAGAAGACTCTTCAATAACCTCAGGTCAATGAGGCTGAACTTGGCTTTTTCTTAACCCTCGAATTCAATGCTTGCGCTATTATATAGATTTTGCGCGGCAGTATTGATATACTCGGGCGGTAGGAAGATGTGTGGAAAAATTTGAATATTGTCATATACGCTATGGAGGAATCTGTAGCAACCGTATGCTAGGAACATTAGAATCGGTTAATACGCATCAAGTATTGAATACGTTATGACCTGGTTATCAGGTTCACCTGCTATGGCCTTTCAGTCATTCGCTAGCAGAAAGTCCAACATGAAATGTTCAATGTTGATCCCAAACATATCAGACACAATACCTATCAATTTTTTGTTTTTGGGGCAAAGGACGATGAGTCATGCTCTTTCCCATTTTTCGGCAGATCTTTCAATGTTTTCTAGTATAATCTGGACGTCTACCAATATACTAGGGGCTAACACAGTAGTGTGCATTTTTCAGGCTTTGGATGAGTAGAAGTTTCAGCTGTGCATGTCTTTGAGAAATTTCCAATTGTCAGGTTAGTCAAAACTGATGATCAACATTTTCGGTGTAGACACAAATTTGTAGAATGAAGTCCAGTGCTTGGACATAGCTGGGAGAGCACAAAACATTAGCATATGACCAGTTGGGAATCCAAGATGTATGGACCTAGCCACATGAGCCACGTTTTGATTCTGTATATCCAATTTTGTCTTGTGAATATATAGTTGATTCATCAAAATCTTTTCAATGTTGAAACTGACCAACACGTGGCTTTGAAAATTCCATTTGGCATGGATTGCCAACACATTTTTGAGATTGCCATTTTCAATGTAGGTTGGCTCCTGAAGGACGTTTAATGGTTGACCATAGACCATCTCATTCACTTGATATTGTATTCATCAGTGAAGAAAAATCAGTCATCCAGGTGATGCTGTTTCATTGATACATTATATAAGGATCTTGATTATTGAAAATTTTTTGAACATTGGGGGTGGATTGACCAATGACAAAACCAATGCCGACACCTGCAATGTGGTCACTTTGCTCTCACCCGTCATGATTGATTTGAATTTTGATTCAATCAGTATCCAAATACTTCAATGATATTGCTTAACAATTTGCAAAATTTGAAGAATGAAAAACAAGTTGCCAAAACCTTGCTATAAAGAATGATGCTGTAGAATGGAGAGTAGTTAACCACAATATCAAATTTTCATGCACATATCAGAAAGTGTAAAATTAAGATTGGGTGGGACCAGAGGAAGATAATTCTATGGCGCACGCTTTTCCTATTGGAATATTCGTTTTTTGAGTGGTGCTGCTTCTCAGGGAAGGTCAATTTCTTATTTGATTGATGGTGGCTATTCGCATCAGTTTGTGACAAATAAACACACATTCCATTCACTCAATCCACTCAGAATCTTGCAGTAGCGCCTTTAGTGCATTTTTAAGAATACTAGTATTTTAGGCTCATCGATGAAATTTCTGATTAAAATATATATGAACGATTATCACAATTTTGTTAATAAATATAAAAATAAATATGTTAGTCCAATTGTTATGAATATATTTACAAATCTTTCGAATCGTTTTCTAGTTTCAGAGGACCACTGTCTTCGGATTCTAGAATTGCCAATGCCGTATGAGGCATGTGTGGCTTAACTCCCGAAAGTGAGACTTTCTGAGATTGTCCAGGACAATCTAAACTATCAATAGTTATAACGTTTTTCGAAATTTTGGAGTTCATGACCACTACAAAGGGTCAGATGAAGTCTTTATCAATTTTCGTGGATTTTTTGCTATTAACTAGCAGTACTAGATCATTTAGATCATATTTTTGCTCTTTCGCTTTTCTATCAAAATACCCATTATGCGATTCAGATGCCTGAGTGAAGATAGGGATCGGCCGAGGGTAAAATAAAAAGCCTCGGCCTCGGCGGAGGATTTTTTTAACATGATATTATATTAATACACTGGTCACTGGTAATACTAATAAGAGACTTCTTTACTCTTGCCTTTATGATCTTCATCAAGTAATTCAAAACATAAAAAAATTTATTGTATGTAGGTTGAAACTTGAAAGCAATAACAAATAATTTCAATTGAGAAAGTCAAGTAAATTTCACTCGGATTTTGTAGAATTTATGGAGTCAACCCGTCACTTTGATGCAGTAAACATTTTACATCAAAAATATCCTACTTGCTTTAGAGTTGCAAATAATCCTTGGCCTCAGCCATTTTTGATCGACACCCTCGGCCTGGCCGAGGGTACCAATCCTCAGCTGAGGCCCAGGCCGATCCCTAAGTGAAGATACATTGGTACGCCTTGTAGTTTAATGTTAGTGTTAGGCTTTTCGCACAATTGAAGTCAATAGCAATTCTGGGTTCATACCCTCACAACAGTCGAAATGGAGAAAAGTGAGTAGCTGTGTGAGGAACAGTGAGATATCCTTCCCATTTATTGGGATCATTGACAGTGAACTTTTTTAGTTGCGAAATCAATGTTTGGTTGAATCTTTCCACCATGCTGTTACATTGTGGGTGATACACAGTAGTGTTTATTTTTTGGGTTATTGTTTTTATTTAGAAGATTCATGATATCTTTCATCAAATTTGAGGTAAAACCTGCACCTTGATCTGATAGCAGGTATTTTGGGCTTCCATGAACCAGGATTACATTATTTATGAAACTTTAAATAATAGTGGCTGCTTTTTGATCTACAATCAAATGAGCACTTACCCATTTGGTGAAATTGTCTTGGAAGACAATGACATATGATCTTTTCTCACGGAGAGGAGAAATATTTACCATATCAGTTGCAATGATTTCAAACAGATATTTCGGTTGTATTGGCAAAAGTCGATGTGGTTTTGGGAACTGTGAAGTTGTTTGTTGACAGATTTTGCATGTTTTGATCCATTTGATTATCGATTCTTCTATCTTTGGCCACCAAAAATGTTGATGGATCATCGCGGTAGTGTGAGTATGACCCTGATGGCTCAAAATTTTTGTGCCATGAAATTGAAACAAAATGCTTTGAATTAGTGTAGTTGGGACTACTATCGTTGAAGCTGTGTTAGCTTGTTTCAAAGTTTGATATAGTATTTCATTGTCAGTATGGAACACAGATGAAATCATAGAGATTTGCTTCTGTTCAAGCATTTCCAATAATTTCACGATGTACAGATCCTTTTTCTGGGCTTCTCGAATTTCTTCTGACGTTTTTAGCATTACAAGATGTTTGTTGGGTTGCTGGAAGTCTTTTTCGCTTTTAGGCAGTTTATCTTGAGAAGGAAGTTTGCTGTTTTCTTCTTCTTTTTGAGTCATTGATCTTGTGATAGCTACAACAGTTCATTGATCTTGTGATAGCCACATGAAGCATCAGTCAAAATATTTCATTCGCCACTTCTTCATTAGACATCAATTTTGGTTTAGAATGAGGCTTGTTTCCTGACAGAAAGTCAGTGCAAATGTTCTCTTTTCCTTTCACATATTTAACATGATAATCATAGTCTTGAAGTTTCACCACGAAGTTTAGGAGTCACGAGTTTCGATGTTTTTCTTCTTTGATTCATTGTGAAGGTTTATAGTCAGTTCTGACCATCACCTTTTGACTGTAGACATAGTGTCTATACCATCAAAATGCTTCTACAATTGCGAGACACTCGCACTTAGTAGTACTGTAGCGAGTCTCTACGTCTGAAAGAACTCTACTGTTGTAAGTGATGACCCATTGATCATTTTGGTTTTCTTGATATAGAGTCCCCCTGATAGCAGGATTGCTAGCATTGGTCTGTATGATAAATTCCGATTTTTTTTTGTTATAGACAGGATATCACAAAAATGGTGTTAAAGGTAGAGATCTTTTAATCTCATTAAAAATGGCTATATGTTCTTTCATATCATATTTGGAGTCCTTTCATAGGAGTTGATACAACAGTTGTGAAAGAGTGGCAAGATTTGGTATGAATCGTGTGCACCACTGGACAAGGCCCAAAAAACTTTGAAGATCTTTTAGTTTTCAGCATTTCATAGTTTACGATTGTGAATACCTTTTCAGGATCAGGCCAGATGCTCTTTTCACTCAGCAAATGGCTGAGAAACTTCACTTGTTTCGGTAGGAATTCACATTTATCAGGTCATAATATTAGATTCACATTGCAAAGAGCCTCGAAAATCAGTTGGATATGCTCTAGATGGTCATTATATGCTCGCCAAAAACCTATAATATTGTCCATGTAGATGAGACAGATTTTCCAGATTTAAGGATGTAAGATCCGTTCTGACAGTCTCTGAAACTCAGAAAGAGCATTTTTCAAACCGAAATGTAGAACTTTGAATCAGAACAAGCCTTCTTGGCTGATGAAAGTCCTTTTATCACATGAATTTGCCAGTAGCCTGCTTTTAAATCTAGAGTTGAGAAGAATGGCCCATTTCTCAAAACATCTAGGTAGTCATTGATTTGCTGAATCAGAAATTTATCACTCGGTGTGACTTTATTTATGCCTAGATAGTCGAGTATGGGTCGCCAACTTCCATCTGTTTTCATTACAAGAAACATAGAGGCAGCCCACAGAGATTGCAAAGGTTCTTTTAGACCTTTCTCGAGCATTTCTTGGATTTTCTGATGTACCATCAGCCTCTGTTCAATGGGCATGAGATAATTGTGTTTCGCAAATGGTTTAGCATCACTAGTGTCTATGGAGACTATTGACTCATGAGTTAGAGTAGGTTGATCTCCGAGGAGACTGAAAACATCACATTATTGGTTCGTAACTTTGATAGCAATTTTCTTATCATCTTTATCGATATTCAATTTTTCACTCATTTTTCCAAAAGTGATTTGAAGTTTTTCTTCTTCCGATTTAGTCGACTGATCATTAACCAATGCAGCTGGCTCATGATCTTTGTGATTGCTTAGTGATGTGATAATTATTTTCGGTTCTTGGAGCTTGAATTTAACCTCAGGGATGAGCTGGTTAGGTTGTGGTTGTGGATATTCACAGTTTTCTTTGCCAAAGATCACGGGCTGAACTATGAAGTTTTTAAAGCTATCACTCGTGAAACAGTAGACTTTCAGTTAACCTAAGTTTGGCAGTTCTGTTCTACATAGCATGATGAGATGTTCAAAATCAGTAGCAATTTGTTGATTTTCACAATTTGCGTTAGATTTCATCCTGAACATCCCGAATACTTTAGCATAGGGCCTTTTTCTGATTAGTTTCAAAACTAGATTTAGTTCTTGCTGAACATCTCCAATTTGAATGAAATTTTCACGAAAGTTGATTACAGCTCGTACGCTAGGATGCCCTAGGAAATCAGTTCCTAAGGGCTTTGCTCTCTGATGGTAAGTAGTATCCAGCATCATATTAGATGGGTTCCAAAAGATGATTTTATTTTGAAGATTATCACCCCTCAGATATCAATGATATCACCCTGGGCAACTTTTACCTGTGCAGATGTTTCTAGCCAATCATAGTCAATCCCAAAAGAGCATTGAGCTAGACATGAGGAAATGACTGAGCACTGGGCACAGGTATCGATTAGCACTTTTGTTTTGTTTTTTCCAATTTTGGCATCAATGTGAAAAGCACATGTAGGAGCATAGAGGCTCAAAAGTTTGATATCTTTTTGAGAACATTTTTCAAATCGACACATGCTAGATCTTGCAATCCACCGTTCTGTGGTTTTTTCAATACTGAAATTGGTGATTCTCCGAGCAACGAAAAAGTTTGTAGCTTTTGACCTTTCAGTCGGTTCAAGCATATTAGTGGTGTTAGTCCTTAGTTTCATCAGAACAAAAGTTTTAGGTGAGTTAGATTAGTTAGTTAGTTAGATTAATTAATAGCAAAATTTTCTGCTACAGTTGCGAAGAAGCTAGCTGAGTCTGTGCAGACTGTGAGCTATTCATTGGATAATAGTAGTGCTTCTCATTTATCTTTTCTTGATGTGGTTCAAAATCACATAGAGAAATGTTGGCTACATCTCTCTGGTAGTTTCTATTATCATGATTGTAAAATCAATTATTTCGGTCTAAATTTTGGTTGTGATTTAGCATGTAGTTACACATATTTTGTTGAAAATGAGGAGGCCAATTATTGTTTTGCCATTGCAGATTTGATTGTTGTTGTCGAGGCTGTGCAGCCTGTGGTCTCAACTGATGGCATTTGGAAATATCATGTTCACACTGACCATGATAGGTGCAGTATTTTGGTGGTCAATCACATGACTGATTTTGCTGAAAATTTCAATTCTGAGAAAAATCCCATGAAGGAATGTTTTCTCTATTTTGGAAATCCGGACTCCTTCCCTATTGAATCGCAATCTTCAATTTTCGAAATTACTGTTGTTTCATGAATTTTCTCGTATTCTGAGTTTTTCGAGGATTCATTTCACGCTTTTTTAGCTTGTTATTCGTCATTGTAGTCTGATTTTCTTGAAATCTCACAGTATTTTGCTGTCTGAAGTCATTGCTGTTTCGGGATCGCGAACTTTCCCTGAAGGGATGTTTCGAATCATCTCTAAATCTAGACTGAGATGGTTGCTGTTTTGATAGATTTTCGAGTTTGTTAACCAGTATAGGTTGTTCAACTCTCACGCTCATCTGTTTATTTACTCTTTGAAATTTCTGAACTTTTGCGATGGCTATTCCTAAATTGGTGATAGTTTCTAGAGTGCTCGTGTCAATCGAGCCTCTGTAGATTTCCAGCATTTTCCAAAGAAAAGTTGTGATAACTTTTCTATGGCAATACTCAGCACTCCGGTCATACTACAGTAGATGTATGTATGTGCTGATTCTGTTTAGGAATGCAAACAGATCTTTGGTTTCAAAAGGAGTGATAGACTGTGACTTGCATTGGACGTATCTTGATCCCAATTCAGAGCATTCATACACATCAAAATTTGTTTCACTTCTTCATATGATCCGACTTCTCTTACGGTGGTTAGAGCACCATCCCAAGTCAAGCGATGCATAAGTAGTATAGAGACCCCCCTTAAGAGTGTTTTGGGGACTACACTGTGTTAAATATAGGAAATTTAGTACACATAAAAACTTTGAAAGAAAACGGGGACTAGTGTACAAAACATAGCCGACCTTCTTTGGACTACTATGACCTCATTTTTCCGGCTGGAAAAAACATGACGTCACACCTGAGGTACAAAGAAAAAAGTTGCCGAAACTTGGCCCACCCACATCTCTGTCAAAACTCCAAATAATGTAACATATATGGTACTTTTCAGAATCAGCTCAATGTGATCTATCCATTGGTACCCAACATAACCCATCCAACGCTAAAGCCTAAATTTAGTGTGGGCTCTACCATTTATGTTATTTGTTAATATGCATTGCCCCCGCTGCCCACCGCCGCCCGCGCCTGTTGGGGGGGGGAGGAAAGTTTGCCTAGCTAATAAAGCTGAAGCTGCCGCTTCAAGCTTTACATAGCTAGCCTAAATAGGAAAGTCATGTGATACATCAACAGAAATTGTGTACTTATTCACACTGATCACAGGATCAGTCCCAGTGCCAGCCGCGGGGAGGCTAGTACACATGTGGCACTGATACTTTCATAGAAAGTACCCATAATATGAGAAAAGTGTTCAAATAACAACAAATATTTAGCACTCTGCATACATATGCATGCCTGATGCACAAATCTGCTTGACCCTAGACTGTCAATGGCTCCTCACCATGCATCTAGTGCCAAACAGTGCTTATGCACATGTGTGTGACTCCAGGCCATCAATGGCTCCTCACCATGCACCAAGAACCCCTACAATACACTGACCTCAAAGGGTATCCATACTTAATTATCTGACTTCCTTTTTCATAAGCTCTAAGATTCAAATATCTACCTAGGAGGCAACCAAAAAGCAAAAAAGAGACAAGAATAAAAAATAAAGGGCAAAAATTGACAAGGACAAAATTTTATTCGAAAAAATATTCTAACAACTATGGAAAAAATAATACACTTCTTGGATGCATAATGGTAAAGTAGTTATTCCATCATCTAACACTTTCCTCTTTATATACAAATATGGTAATCCTTGTTTTTCTTGTATGTATCTCCATATCAGCTTGGGTTTTGAAACCAATATTTTCACCTTCCCAAGGTGTTTTTGTTGCCAAAACCATATTGTATTTGTCAAAGGTTAGATCATTGATCTTTTTCATAATACCATTACAGCTTATTTTCTTTTCATTGTTTCCAATTCCTATGTAAGTTTTTGCTGATAAGCAGCACATTGCAGTTCCTTGCCACTCAACTTTGAGCAATCCTGGTGTTCACTTGTCTTCTTTTCTTGTTACAAACCATTTGGGATAAATTTCAGTTATAAAATGGTCTTTCAATTCAGGTCTAACTGCATCAAGCAAAGTCTCTGTTGATAAAGCCAAATAAATGCTGTCAGTATCAGTTTCCATACACTGATATTTTGTTTGATCAAGGTAAATTTGAAGTACATCATAAAAAAATTCTAGCATCTTGATTTTTGCCCAATTATAAACAGATAAACCAATCACAATTGGCAAATCCAATTTGATTTCAGCTTTCCACATTTGCACTTTGTAACAGTTGGATGAAATACTTTCAATTTTTTTTACATAAGGACTGTAGCTACATTCTACAGCTTTTTCCTGATCACAGTAGAAAACATTCACATGTTTTTCTTTGTTTGTGAGTGTTTTACCATATCCGGTGTTACCAAGCAGTTTGTATGTATCTGCTAAGATTGATAACTCCGGGTCAGCATCTCCATCTTTGCAAAGCTTTGTAACTACATCACAAAATTTTTCACAGGGTTTTGATTCATCATACTGAACAACTTCATAAATATTATCAAACACTAAGCCATGTTGAACCAAGAAACAAATCATTGGTGTAGATAGAAATATGTCTTTGCTAAAGTAGCTGCTAATTAAGCAGTCACATGGTTTACTTAATTGTCTAGTCTTCAAAGCATATTCTTTCATATGATCTCCAATATCATCAATTCCAACTTGAGCATGCTTGATTATTGGAGGAAAGTCAGCATACTTCTGTCTTAGATGCTCTGGTGTAGAAATGTCAACTCTTGCAAAGCCAAAAACCATTCCACTCAGAATTGAGGACTTCATTTGTTAATAAGGGAGGAATTTTGAATTGAAGAATGCTCTAAATAGATGTTTGTTCTGGGAAATGTATTTTTGACGAGACAACTTCCATTCATATTCCCATATGGTAACTAGATTGTATCCCAGTGATTGTATGTATTTCTCTTTTTCAACAATCCAGTCTTTTGCTTTCATTGAATCTTTCCCTTTGTTTCACCATCCTGCGGGGCAGTCATGACAGTGCCAGTAACATCCATAAAATTCGTAAGCATTATTAGTCGTTTGACAAAATCCATCAACAAGTAAATGTTTCGGTCCAACCCATTTTTCTTTATTATTTCCTAAATGCTGAATATGGTATCCACATTTTTGTGACTCTTGTTCTAGCCACTCAATCAAAATTGACTTTGAGGAAACATTCTCTTTAAAGCCATCCTGATTGAGAACCCAGTGATCGAAGTGACCTGATGGTGTTGACATTGACTGAGCCCACAAATATAAAGCATTAAAATCTAACCCGATTATGCTTTTCACAATTCTCTCAGGATTATTCTGGATGAAGGTTGCATCTTTAATTGCAAATCGATTCATTACCATGGCAAGCCCTCCACGCATACTTGCCTTAAGTCTATAGTGTAGTTCCTTTGTTTTCTCATTGAATAACACAAAATGAGTTTCTGGTATACTGTTACAGAGGTAATGCTCTGTTACACCAGGTAAAGAAAGAGCCTCTCTAAATACATCAATTTTGAAATTAATCCAATAAATTTGGACCATATTGAGGCATGCTTCCAAAAATGGTTCAATATTGCGTAAATTATAGAATCTGAGATAATCAAACATAGTTTGCATCCCATTTTCATTCTGCTACTGCTGAAATTGATTGTATGACTCTTGACTGATGGATTCTTTCCTTAATGAACTATAGAATCATTCTTTGGCAGGAAGTTGTTTTTCGTAAAGCTTTTCGAATGAATCTATATACTGGTATGGGAAATGAGCTTTTGTCAGTTTGGCCTTATAAGCCCTCATGAACCTGTCAAGGCTGAAACCTGGAGCTGCATATACACTTGCATCCAAGAATTTGAGTGAATCACTTGAAAGACATAGATAGAATCCATTGCGTAAAATAGCCTTTGGCCATCTTACCAAATCATTTGATCTTGCTTGATTGACCATCTTGGGAAATATGTTATGTTTGATTAAATTCAAGTCGTACTTTCCAGAATTAAATCCAACACAAATCAATTGCTCACAGTACATTGTCAACTTGCTCTTTATGGATTTTATAAAGTTTAAATGACCCTTTGCACGCCTCACATCTTTTTGATTCTTCTTCAACTCAGGTATAAGACATTCAGATTTGTTCGTCTGTGATTCAAGTTCAAAAAATATTGATTGAAATTGATGCAGTAGTATTTCTTGCTGTCTCATGCTTATGAGATAGAGATGATCCACCATTCTGGAAATTAATACATCTGGATTGCTGTCAATTAGACACACAGCTTGTTCATATCCAGGCACATTAGAGGCTACTGCACAAAAGACTGGTTGATGCTCTGCAACATAAACTAGCTTATTTGATGCTGTCTTCTCTTCTCTGATCAATAATGATTCGAAATCATACACAGCAATATATTTGCAGAACTGTAAAGGCAATGGAATTTTTATATTTAAAGTCTCTAATAGTTCAAATACAGTTTGCTTTACTTGAAAAACCCCTCCCACAAATTTATGGCGAGTCTGTCCACTGTGGCAATGATTGTTGATATGCTCATTCAAATTGGATGCATTTTTGAACAGTCAGCCACAATCCAAGCAAGCATATCTTTTTGCATATTGGTCCAAGTTGGTAATGTATGCGAAATGAGCTTTTCCTCCTTGAGTGAATGAAATATCAAGATTCATCAAATATTTATGTTTCTTCACTACATTTTTCCAACATGTAGCATTTCCATTCTCCATGTAGTATATCTGTACATCAACATCAAACAGCTCTTCTAAATATGGTATTTCATCAAAATTTATGCCAGGAAATAAATCCACTGTTGGATGTATGTTCTTTGATACACAATACTGTTGAAAATAACTGAGGACATAATCTTTCTTCTCAAAATACCCCATAATGCACTGTGTTAGACATCTGAAGAAGCATAAGTTATCATTGAGTCGAGTATGTTTTGAATCCTGAGTCATTCCAATAATGTTATGTCTTTGATAAGAAATTTGTTCAGGTAAAATGTAATTCCTACATCCAGCAACAAAATTCAACTGAGGCATTATGTAAAATTCTACATTGGTGACTGCAGCCAAATACCATTTTGTATTAGGGTGAGTAAATTTTTCAGTCATGTCTACTTGTTGTAAAGTATGAGCCAAATTCTGAAGGTCATCACTGTTTTTGATCATCAGAGGTTTCTCTAATAACATGAAATTATTATGACATGCATACCAATATTTGAGCTCTTCTGTCTCCCTATTTATGAGAATGCAGCCAATAGCTCCATTAATCCTGAAGCACTGCCTCTCTTTGAAATAAATATCCATTAGCATTTTAGAAAAATCTCCATTGATCTGGCTCCATCGATAATTATAAACATGATCCAATAAATTGACTAGTGATTGTCGTGTTCATATAAGTCGGCAATAATTCTGGATAGTATTGCCTAAATTGCCAGGGTAGTCCTCTATTTCTGGATTATCTGATTCTTCCTTGATCAGAATAGTGCTATCATCTGATGTATTCTGTTCTATAGCTCCAATCGAGTCTACTGGTTTAATCAACAAACACCCATTTATATGTTCTTTTGATAATAGAGACTCCAAGCAAGTGAATGCTGTATCACAGCAAAAGCATTCAAAAGAATTTGAATGTTTGTCTCTAATGTGGGACTTCAATTGACGTTCATGGCTGTATGTTGTATAACAAATGGGACAGTTGTACCTCCAACCTTTATGCACTGCATTCATATGTTCAGTCATATACCTTTGTTCAGCAAAGGTTTTGCTACATTCTTCACATACAAAAAATCGCTTTTCATTCATAATCAACACTAATTTTTGGAAAAAAAAATTTGATGACAATATAATAGAATTTACCTTCCTTCAAGTTGATAAAAATCCCAAATGAGCTTTCCTCAAATTTTTTTGCTTTTATACTCTTATGGGCAGGATTACTGTAGGCTTAGTGGAACAGCAAAACCTAGTGATCTATTCCATCAAATGTCACATCTTTCTCACTTTTTCTGATGATTCATACTGAAATAAACTGGTTTTTTCTGGTTTTTTCTTATCTCACTTTCTGATCTGTCTTTCAAGTCAAATTTAATGAAAATGCACATATAAAAAACTTTCTTGCTTACGTCACTTTTCTTTAGACAAGCAGTCACCTTATGAGTCATTTTCTCAACTATCTGGGTATAAAATTATTTCTTGCTTTTTAGCTAGCCTTGATTCACAACATTGAGCATGTGAATCACTTGAGCTTCTAATACTGTACTTCACTGCTCTTTCAATTTGATCTCTTTGCTACTTTCACTAGTGGAAAAAAATGCCAGACTTGACCATCTTTTCATCTACATAAAATGTTTCATGTAGTGGGAAGGTTTTCAATCAATAAAGTTTAGGTAAATAAACAACAACTGGCTCTCTTTGAAAATTGATTGGTGGCTATAAAAGTTGGCTTGCTCTCTAAAATGAAGAAAAAACATGGATGCTAACCACACTATTGAACATTTTCTAGCTTGTCTGGAAAGGCATAATGGGAAACAGTTTTTACTGAGATATGGTATTCTGTGGCTCTATTGGCTATACTAACAATACTGACTCTATTGGAATTGTTAAGGAGATATTTGGAGAACCTGTTCACCAAAAAACCTAAAACTAGTACAAAAAGTGTCAGATTCAATCTTGCAGATGTATAAATAAAAGTTTGACAGTAGCATGCTTGAAAAAATGGACAAGCTCTTTGAGAGCATATACTTCAACCCAAGTACAGGATATTGTAGTGTTCAGAACCTGTTATGACAGGCAAAATCTAGTAATCCAAGGGTCACTCTGCATTCTGTTAAGGAATGGTTACAGAAACAGCCAACATATACTGTACACAAATATGCTAGGCGCCATTACCCCAGGAATAATGTTCTAGTTACTGATATTGATGAACAGTGGCAAATGGATCTTGCAGAGCTCAGTTCACTCACCAGGCATAATGATGGATACAAATTCCTTCTAAATTGTATAGATGTCCTGTCAAAATTTGCATGGTCTGTACCCTTGAAAAATAAAAATACATCATCTATTTTGCATGCCTTTCAAACAATTTTGAAATCTGGGAGAAAGCCACAAAAAATACAGACTGATGCTGGTACAGAGTTTACAAACAAAGCCTTCCAGGCCTTATTAAAGAAACTTGGCATTAGTTTTTTCATAACTGCTGGTGAAACTAAGGCTAACATTGTTGAGCGGTTTAATAGAACTTTAAAGGAAAGAATGTGGCATCATTTTACTCAAAATAATACATACAAGTACCTAAACATTCTACCCCACCTGCTAAGCTCTTACAACTCGACTAGGCATAGGACCATAGGTGTTGCTCCCATTGATGTTACTGATGAGAATGTTGAAAAGCTTTTCAGGAAATGAAAGTATAGTTTACAATTTAAACTGGTCCCTGGTGACAAGGTACGCATAAGCAAAGTCAAAAGGACTTTTGAGAAGGGTTACACTCCCAATTGGAGTGATGAAGTTTTTGTGATTCGTGAGCAAAAAGCTAGATATCCTCCTGTATATACGGTAGAAGATCAGCTGGGAGAAGTCATACAGGGTGTATTTTATGAGCCAGAATTACAGAAAGTTGATGCGATTACAGATGTTTGCATTATAGAAAAGATTATACGAAAGAGAAAAAGGGCTGGGAAAACTGAATACTTTGTTACATGGAAGGGTCACCCAGATAAATTCAATAGTTGGGTGACAGATTTGATAAAACTATAGCTACAGTATGAAAACTAAACAATGATTTGCAGGTCCAAAATTTTTTACCTGTGCCTGACATTTCAGTATATAAGCAACTTCAAAATTATTTTAATCATTTGATTAACTAGAATGGAGTCAAAAAAAGTTAAAGCTCCTATTGAACTCTGCGCTCGAAACTTGCCAAGAGCCATGTATCCCTTAATGATTGAACTGTGTTATTTTTGTCAAAAGAATAGCTCTGAACGGGAGTGTTTCCAGTTGTCTCAGGGTAAAACATTCTTTACTATTGAAATGTGCCCAAAATGTCTAGAATACAATAAGGCATTGCAGGAAGCTGGCACAGCTGTACTAAAGAAGCAGCTGGCTGATAGACAGGCACTCATCTTCAAGCCTACAGTAAACTAGGGAAATGTGATTTGCAAGTATTCTGTAACATTTCTTATGTATATAAGTTACAAATTCTCCTTAGTCTTCAGTCTTCAAACTTTTCCTTCTACAGTTTGGTCACTTTTTCAAAATGGAAGATATTTTTTTAAATGTTGCACTGAGTATGGGCACTTTTCTCAAAAGACCTTATACTCAAAAAGATGTGGCCAGATATGCCTCATATTTTTGGGATCGAATAAATGATGGCTACAAGCGTGAATGGAAGATTTTGGCTAAAGTAGCCAATGAGCTGGATCATTGTACGGGTAAGAGAAAACTGACTGGGTTTTGGCATTTTGCCAAGGCACTAGAGGGTTTGATAAAAACCTGCAGTGCTGGACCCCTTCTTTTTGAGATTTGGATGAATCTTACTCCAGAGGCTGTACAAAAATATGATGATGAAGGTATAGATATACCCTATTAATATTGTAATTATTGTGAGTGAATATTGTGATAAAAAATAAAGACAAGAAAAAAAATTAAAAAAAAAATCAAAGCACAATTGCCGGTATTTCCAGCATGTTGCATGTTATAAAAGTTGAGAATCTATAGAAGAAAAAAAAACATGGCTGTAAAATTTAATCACCCCTTTACATGTATTGTTGCTGGCCCTACAAAAGCGGGTAAAACAACCTTTGTAAAGAATTTAGTACTAAATGTAAAATACTTGATTGAACCTGAACATATTCACTGGCTCTTTAGTGAGAAGCAGCCAGTCTACAATGACTTGTCTGGCAGAGTCAACTTCTATCAGGGATTACCTGACATGAACTTGATTAGAGAGCTCAGTCCTGCACCCCAACTTGTTATACTAGATGATCTCATGCAGGAAATGGCTAAAAATAAGCACCTAGACATTCTTTTTACTCGTGGATGTCATCACATGAATGTGTCTGTGATACACATTGTTCAAAATGTTTTCTTCGAGGGTCTGAGAACATCTAGAATAAATGCGGAGTACCCTGTTTTGATGAAGAATCCTGCGGATAGGCTCCAAGTAAAAACTTTGGCAAGACAGTTGTTTCCTGATAAAGTAAAGTACTTTCTCGAATCTTTCGAGGATGCCACATTTAAACCATACAGTTATATAATTGTTGATCTTTCTCAAACAACACCTGATAAACTCAGACTCAGAGCCGATATTTTCTCAAAATTTTCCATGATATATGTGCCAAAAGTATAAAAGTTGTCTATTCTTCAGTTGTAAGGTCAAAATGCCTTGTGATCATCTTAAACAATATTGATTACATCAGGGTACTAGCTAAGGCTAGACCCAAGCAATGAAAAGCAATTATTAGTACTGCTGATTGTGAACTGATACTTTGTTTGTGTGAATGTATACTCAACTTTCTGGAAGGCAATATAAAAGTTGACAAAAATACCTTGAATAAATTAAGTTCCCACAAGGGACATTTATGAGTATTAGCAGATGAGAAAACAAGTCTCAGCAAAAGACGAGACATTCTAGAACAAAAAGGTGGATTTTTGCCGGTATTGTTGGCACCAATTTTAGGAATAGCTGGACAATTACTAGCTGATGCAATTATAAAAAAATGATGCATACAAATAAAATGATTCTTGTACCGCATGACATTGGTCATAGGGAGGATATAGCAGCTAATGTAATGACTGCTTTCGATAAAGAAATGAATGACATTTTAACTAATAAGTCATTGCCCTCTGACAGAAAGATAATCTTATACAATCAAGTGTTGCACAGATATAGGCAGGCTACGCAGGATCAAACCAGACCCTATGAGTTGACTGTTAGTGAACCTGTTGCAGAACACCTCATTCCTGATCTGGAAGAAATAACACCAAAGCTAAAAAAGCCAGACACTGCTGAAAGCATTGTTGATGTTACCCCGAGAAAAGATGTGCTGTATGAAAAAACTATGAAAATTGTACCAAAAAAGTGGCATAGTCAAGCTAAAATGTTATATGGTTATGCTAAAGATAATCCACACATGGAGTGGTCGGATAAAGGAGAAATGATTCTGAAAGGCAACAAAATAAGTGGAACTAACATTGTTGATTTGATTTCTGAGGTAGCAAGAGTTGGTCTGAGGCATCAGCAAGAAATAGGGTCAGAATTGTTTGTAAAGAACTTCTTAAAGGAGAATGTGCCTCAAGATCATTTTGTAAATAAGTCCAGGTTAAATGTTGGAAGTGAAAGCGATGAAACATTTGCTTCCCCCAGTAGCCCGGTAGATGGTAAAAAGATTGAGGTACCCAAAAGCATGACACCAAGGTCTAG
Source organism: Romanomermis culicivorax (assembly GCA_963922205.1). NCBI lineage: Eukaryota > Metazoa > Nematoda > Enoplea > Mermithida > Mermithidae > Romanomermis > Romanomermis culicivorax. The sequence goes on from CAWUHX010000063.1 coordinate 103,404, forward strand.
ATGGTTAGAATTTGGAAAAGTATAAAAGTTGTAACTTACAGCATTCTCTAAACTTATAAATATGAGACAATACTTTAATCCAGAAGATTATGCAGCTTGGCTTCAGTACTACAATGAACAAGCTGAAAAAACTGGCTATGTTTTCAAAGGCTTCAAAGGCACTCCATATCAGCGTGGAGGAGGTCTGGGAAGTTTCTTTAGATCATTATTCAGAATGGCCATTCCTGTTATTAAGTCAGCTGCTGGCCATATTGGTAAGCAAGCACTATCCACAGGTGCACATATTGCTGGAGATTTAGCAGAAGGTCAATCCATAAAGGAGTCTCTAGAAGAACATGGCCGAGCAGCACTCTCCAAGTTGGCTCACAGTGCTGGAGGTGCCCTGCAGACTGGGAGAGGCTTGGGGACTAGACCAAAAGGTATAAAAGTTGAGAAAAAATGATATATTCACAAAGAAAAAGAGAAGGAAACATGGCTCTAATTGATACAATTTCTAGTATTAGTACAAACTCTGAATTGGACTTTTTCACTGTTCCTCCCACACAAGTAGTAATTAAACAAGGCTACTGGGATGAAGTTAACCCGATAAATCCTATCACTAATTATGGTCCATACCAATTTCGTATACCTTCAGATCCTCACATGATTCAGCTTAGCAAAAATTATCTGTACATGACCTTGAAAATTACTTACACTGTTCCTGCTGGTGGAGCTGCACCAGTAATTGCACCTATCAATCTGATTGGTAAAGCATTTTTCCAACAAGTGAAGCTCTTCCTGAATGGTCGTCTTATTCATGATAGTGGGGATAAGTATGCCTACAGAGCACTCTTTGAAACTGATTTAAATTTTGGTTTTGTGCTAAAAATAGTCACTCACAGTCTTCTTTGTATACTATGGAAGCTGGTCCCAAAATAGATACTGCTGATTGCCAGTGTTTTAAAGACAGGGTAAAACAGTTTGAAAATGGTCAAACAGTTAAAATAACAGCTCCTCTTCATATTGATCTTCTTATGCAAGATTGATATTTACTCAGCAATACTGAGCTCAAACTGGAATTGATCCGCAATAGTAATCCATTTGTATTACAGTGCCCAGCTGGTGATGCAGGAAATGCAAAATTGGAAGTTTCCCAGATGAAACTCTTTATCAGAAAAGTTGAAGTTCTCAACAGTGTTGGATTGGCTCTAGAAAAAGCAATGTTAAAAACATCAGTCAAGTACCCAATCAGATGAGTCCAAATGGTGAATCTTCATATTGCTAGTACAACGCAATCTACACCTCTAAATATTCTATTCACTGGTCAATTGCCACGTAGGATGATTATAGCATGTGTGGATGCAGATGCATATCATGGAGAAATCAAAAAATCTCCATTTAATTTTAAATATTACAGTATAAGTGAAGTCAAGGTTGTCTCTGGTGGTCAAGCTTTTCCAGCAACTCCACTAAGACTTGATTTTGCCAACAACAAATATATTCGAGCGTCGTATGATCAGCTCTTTGAAACTCTAGACATGGCTAAAGATAACAAGGGGAATGGCATTAACAGACTTAATTTTAAAAATGGACAGTGCTACTTTGCCTTTGATTTTACACCTGATGAAGATGATAGTGGACATTGGGACTTGATTAGAGATGGTTCCACAAGTATAGAATTGACTTTGCTGATACGATACCTGACGCAGGTATAGAAGTAATTGTTTATGCAGAATTTGACAATTTGATTATGATCAATAAAAATAGACATGTCTTTAATGATTATACTGCATGAATACCTCTGAAATCTACATCTTGACCAATAGAGATCAAGCTCTCAGACAAATCTTCAATGGGGTATTCCCTATAGACTGTTTACCACCTCTCGACACTGTACCGGCAGCATTGGTTGTAAATCTGGACAAGCAGGATGAACCTGGTTCACACTGGGTAGCTCTGTTTGTTGATAAAAAACATGCATGTTGTTATTTTGACAGTTATGGCCTGGAACCACCTCAACAGCTTATGAATTACATCAAGACTATATCTACTTCTTACAAGTGGAATACCAAATGTGTTCAACAGTACCTGACTGCTACATGTGGTCAGTTATGTGTATACTTTCTCATGTGGATAGTCAGAGGTATAAGAATGAGGGATATTGCTGCTAGTTTGTAACAAAGCTATGCTGAGCAATTAGTTACTGGCTTCATCAACAGTCTCTTTAGAATAAATACTCCCATACATGATGATGCATTTTTATTCGACCAGCTCAACAGAATATAAAAGTTAGTTTCCACCCTAATGAAATATTGAAAAAAATGGATTTTTCAGTTTTATGTAACATTATCGAGCAATGCTCAGAGTGATCTGAGTAACTCGGCTTCAAATTTTAGTATCAGGTTGCCTCATAGATTGATTTTGCAAGGTGAATGGGAATGTGCACTTTGTGAATTCATCTACCCAAATACGTGGTTCAATATAACACCTAGTGATAGTGTAATAAAATTTTATGATCTTCAGACCAATACTAGGCAATTACTAAAAGTACCTTCTACAAGGTATGAATCTGTAATAGATTTAATTGAAGCTATTCAACCATCCATCAGGTTGTTGAGTGAACATGAAAAAGTTCCATATAATGAGTTTATCGAATTTTCATATAGGAGATTAGCCAGAGCAGTTGTCCTGGAAGTGAACTTGACTAGAATCAAGAGCATAAAATTAAGTGATCCTTCACTCTACCTGTTGGGCTTTGAGAAATCACAACTAGAAACAACTTCATCTGAAAAATTGAAAATTGCTGTTGCACACCCTGCTGATATGAAGGCTGGTCTCGAAACTATGTATGTTTATTGTAACATCATTGAACAACAGATTGCTGGTGATATTTTAGCCCCCCTCCTCCGTATTGTTAATATAGAGGGAGCTATTGGTGACATTATAGATAAGATACTGCTCAAACTCAAACTATACTGCTCAAACTCGGCAATCAGCCAAGACCCAGGAAATTTAAAATGTGCAATATTGTTGCATCATATGCCCTAGATCACTGTATAGGCATTGAAGAATTTTATAACACTCATAGGGGTCAGTGTGATTATTCTCCCGAATTATTTCCTGCACTGAAATATACAATTATCAAGCAGGGCTTATGTGCATTGATTTTTCACAAAGGTAAAATTATTATCACGGGTGCCAAGACCTATGATGAACTGCAGAAGAACTTCAAAGAGTTACTTGTCTGTTTTCAAAGTTGATGAGTAAGTACTAGTATGATTCAATTACAGTACTACTCACTGGTATAAATATATCATATAGAAAGCTGAAACATTCATTCTCTGCAATGGAGCCTTGCAACTTATGTGGGAAAATTCCTATGAATTCTGTGCATTATGCTGTGTATAGATATGTTCAAGCAGGTAGATACAGAGGATTGGGTGCTGATCCTTCACCAATTAACAGAACGAAAAAGCTGATGAAGAAAGAATGGACTTGGGATCACAACTATACTAGAAAAAAGTAAAACAACATTTATTATGGGTACTTTCTATGAAAGTATTGGCGCCACATGTGTACTAGCCTCCCTGTGGCTGGCGCTGGGACTGATCCTGTGATCAGTGCAAATGAGTACACAATTTCTGTTGATGTATCACATGACTTTTCTATTTAGGCTAGCTATGTAAAGCTTGAAGCGGCAGCTTCAGCTTTATTAGCTAGGCGAACTTTCCTCCCCCCCAACAGGCACGGGCGGTGGAGGGCAGCGGGGGCAATGCATATTAACAAATAACATAAATGGTAGAGCCCACACTAAATTTAGGCTTTAGCGTTAGATGGGTTATGTTGGGTACCAATGGATAGATCACATTGAGCTGATTCTGAAAAGTACCATATATGTTACATTATCTGGAGTTTTGACGGAGATGTGGGTAGGCCAAGTTTCAGCAACTTTTTTCTTTCTACCTCAGGTGTGACTTCATATTTTTTTCCAGCTGGAAAAATGACGTCATAGTAGCATACATGTAACGGAGCTCCGAGGTCTGGGGGGGGTTGGAGCACTTTTTTGGGGCCGGAGGTCACTAATTCCCAAAATTTTGGGGGGAGTGGTCCCTGAAGAAAAAAAATCCGATTTTTTACATGAAAAATGTATGAAAAACGGTTTAAAAAGTAGTAATTTTTGTCTAAAAATGATAAAATATGTACTTATGGCACGAAGCGCCGAGAAAATTGATGTTTTTGACCATTTTTTGTTCAAAATTTGACATTTTTCATGAAAAAAAATAACATTTTTCAGTATTTTTCCGACTAAAACTATGGGGGTCCCTAGGGCTACCATATGGCTAGCCATAGGATTGGAAAATCCTGGGGGGGGGACGCCCAATGGCTAGCCATATGGTCGACGATTTCTGGGGTGGGGTTCCCATAGCACTTCCCCTCAATTACATGTATGCATAGTAGTCCGAAGAAGGTCGGCTATGTTTTGTACACTAGTCCCCGTTTTCTTTCAAAGTTTTTATGTGTACTAAATTTCCTATCTTTAACACAGGGTAGTCCCCAAAATGCTCCTAAGGGGGGGTCTCTATACTACTTGCATAGTATGAAGTTTCATGTATTCGGATGAATCCAGACCAAACTCATTTTCGAGCACAATGAAGAATTTCAAAACTTGTTGATTATGGGTCGAATTATCCAATTTTTGCGGGGCTATCTTTTTACAGATACTTTTAATGATCGTTTTTTCATTGGCAAAAGATCTATTTACCTGAGAAGGTGGAATAGATGGAAAATTTATTTGTGAGCTATGTGTGTTTAGCTACAGCAGTTGAACGATTGTGTCAGGATGATCAAAACATCATCATCATCAATTATGCCTCAAAAGCTGAGTTGACTTTTTTGATCATTGACAATTTTTTTTGGTTTTGATGATTTTGGAGACTAAGTGTAAGAGCCCATAGGTCTCACGATATTTCTGATTTCAGAAACTTTCAGACTCAAAAGCTCTTTTTCCTGAGGCTTTATCTCTTTGATTTCAGTTTTATACCCTACAAGGAGTTTTTGCTGTTGAGTTGCTAATGTGACAATTCCGCTTAACGCATTAGAAGCCTTGCTGTGAAAATTGATCATTTTGACATCACATTTTTGCATTAAATCAATATACACATCATTATCGAAGATTTTTCCAGTGTCAGTCTCCTTTGGTTTTGATTTTAGAAAGTTGCATTTTCGATTTTCGGCGATTTTCAGAGATGGTGATCGCAACGTTTTTCTCACTTTTTGCAGCTCAGACATTTGCGGTAGCTGGAAATTTCATTTATCAGTTTCATCAAAAAGTGGTAGACTTGCATTTAAGATTTGCTGTGTTTCAGGCAAATCCTTAAACTATTCTAAATTTCCGATTTCTTGGTCCTTGGGATTCACTAGTTTTTTGTGGAAGCCCTTTTTGTGGCCCATAGTGGTAGAGCAATGCGAACAATTTCCTTCCATTTTATGGGTCGATTCTGGTAGTTTTTCAGATTTTCGATTTTTCACAAATTTGGCGTTTCCTCAACCTTGAAACGAGCTGGTACAGTCACCATTTAGTTACATACCCCTTTTACTGCGCATGTTGGGAGAGACATACCGAGCATAGATAGCATGTAGAATGCTTTAGATTGGGACATTCAGAGTGTCTGATGAATTTCATGCAATGATAATCGAATGCAGGAGATTGACATGCTTGTAGAGAGCACTGTGTCAATTTATCCACGGAACGTCCCTCAGTCGTTTAAGGTTCTTGGTGCTGAAACTTGGAATGTGCTAGCTCACCCTACTAGGAGTTGTACCCAAATAACTATTTTCCAAATAGTTTGATTCAACCTAGACCACATGTGAGGTTTTCGATTTACTAAGTATACAAAATGCCACTTCACTCTCTCAAAAATAACACACACATGAAAAAACACAACTGCTCTCTAGTGCTACAGAAAACAACACTGAAACTTTCACAATTTCACTGGCTATCGTAGCCATACCCCCCATTGGTCTTGACAGGATCTTTCAATTAGAACTTGCCAATCTTTTCGAAAATTTACATGCTGTTTACAACTTTGCCAAAACACTCCACAATATTTTCTGTCTTTTTCTTTTTTTATTCAAAGAACTATAAAAGCATACAAAACTCATGAAGGATTATATATCTGCCAAAATTCTGCCATGTAAACAGATGGCGGATGTGGATCCACCCTGTTCTTCGAAATCCGCCTTTTAGATGTACATATCCATCAAAAAAAGTTTCCGACTTGAACAAATCGACTGAAAAATTGGGGAAAAAATGTCCAGCATCCACTGAGCATATCCGCCTTTTAAATTTGAAAAGGGCGGATTCCATATCTGCCTATTAGGCCAAATATCTGCAAAGAAAGAGTGGATTCTGCATCAGTGTCCGCTGATTAGACCATATCTGCCATCTGCATCAGCATGGGGATTCTGCAGATTTCAGGTGTACATGTAATTTGGGGGAAGTACTATAGGAAATCGTGCCCCAACTCCGCCACCATCCCAACACCACCACCATCCCATCTCCACCACTGTCCCAACTCCGCCACTATTGTGTCCCAACACCGCCACTGTCCCAACCCCGCCACCGTCCCATTCCTGCCACCGTCCCAATTCCCCCACTGTTCCAACTCCGCCACTTTCTTGTCCTAACTTTCACAATCTTTCAAAAAGTTTGTTTTTTGTAACAAAGTTGTTTTTTTACTTAACAACATGACATTGCTAATTCATAGGATGGCAAAAACTGATATTATCATTAAAGCAATAAATACATGGGATATCTATATAATCTTTGTTTGTATAGTCGTACTTAACTATACAAACGATTTTACCGAAATAACCAAAAATAGAACAATGAGCGTGAGACCGGAATTTACTTCATTAGCATATTACCAAAATAACTGTGTGCTTTGCACATTAAAATACAAACATACGGATCTGTTTTCATTTCTTGTTTTCAATTGATTCGAATTTGTGTAATCAAATCATGGGTGACTTTGGTCCTATTGAAAATTTTATGAATCAGGAATTAAAGAGTAATTTACTGATAATTGTGGCGCGTAATGATCCAGATTTGTATTTTCTGTTCTGGAAGAAAAGTTCTAAACGTTTGTCAAACAATGAAACATCGCATTATTATGTGTGCATATTCTGCTCTGAAGATGGAAATGCTGGATCGGCGAGAACTTCTGTTCAAAATGGAAGATTCATATCGGATCCTTTTATTGGACATTTGCCAGTTTGTGTTCCGAAATCGGAAAGTGCAATGGAGGGCTTAAAACTAACACGAGAGGCTAAACAAAGATGTTCAAGTGAAGGGGTAGCCCCATTACGGTGAGATACAAATTTTGATGAATCATATCGTATATTTAATAATATAAGAAAAATGGAGGACTTCTAAATATTTCTGTGAAAAAAAATGACTGTGAAGTATTTTATCAAATTATTGGGTCACAATAGCATTTAGCCACTTGCTTGTGAGTAAATATATTCAGAATTCACTGAACAGCAGCTAAAATTGTACCTCGGTCGCGACCACATGCAATTAAAAGTTAAGTTTAACGTGTTACAAAAATAAACTTTATGAAAGATTGCGAAAGTTAGGACAAGAAAGTGACGGAGTTGGGATGGTGGTGGAGTTGGGATGGTGGCGGTGTTAGGACACAATAGTGACAGAGTTGGGACGGGCCCCTATAGGAACCCCCCCAGAAGTCGTCCGCCATATGGCTAGCCATTGGGTGACTCCCCCAGGATTTTCCAATCCTATGGCTCGCCATACGGTAGTCATAGGGACCCCAATACTTTTGGTCAGAAAAATATTGAAAAATGCAAATTTTTTTGATTAAAAATGTTAATTTTTGTAACAAAAAATTGTAAAAACGTCAATTGTCCCTTCGCTTCGCCCCGTGGATACATTTTTTACAATTTTTTTAAAGCAAAAATTACTATTTTTGAACCATTTTTTTTGGCTTTTTGGGTGAAAAGATAGAACTTTTTTCCTTCAGAGACCCCTCCCCTTAAATTTTGAGGAATTAGTGGCTGTATACAGGATTTTTAAAAAAGGGGGGAATTGTCAAAATTTTCTACAATTTACTGAATAAAAAGAAAATCATTCCTGCAGTAAAGACGACTTATTTTTAGTTAGTTTATGAGTGCTTGGATTAGTGGCTAAATTCTATGTTTGACGAAAAGTATGTAAATATAATAATTAAGTTCGGGAATTGTGATATATAAGTACAATGATGTTGCTGAAAATCAGAAAAAGATTTAGGGGGAATTCTCCCCCTTGCCTCCATCTAAATACGGGCCTGACACCCTTACACTCAAAGTAATCATACCACAAAATTCCTTAGAGTGAATTTCATTCTTACACACATACATGTAATTGGGGGGAAGTGCTATGGGAACCCCCCAGGATTTTCCAATCCTATGGCTAGCCGTATGGTAGCCCTAAGGACCCCCAGAGTTTTAGTTGGAAAAATACTGAAAAATGTCATTTTTTGAACAAAATATGGTCAAAAACGTCAATTTTCTTGGCGCTTCACGCCATAAGTACATATTTGATCATTTTTTGGACAAAAATTACTTTTTTTGAAACAGTTTTTGAATATTTTTCATGAAAAAATTGAATTTTTTTTCCTTCAGTGACTCCTCCCCCCAACATTTTGGGAATTCTTGACCCCTGGCCCGAAAAAAATGCTCCAACCCCCCCCCGGACCTCGGAGCTCCATTACATGTATGACTTCAATACATCCTACAGTGTCTAACTGATAGGAAAGCGCTCAACTATCCCATGACTGATGAAAAGAAACAAATAATACACTAAATCCATTGAGGATACCAAATGGAGACAAGCTAAATTGAAAAAGAAGAAAAGTTCGACTATGCCCACTCAACCAGCTATAATATCCAAATTTCTAATGAAACTGGCACCAATAATCACTACAACCAGTCTGATACAAGCTCAAACAATGGGAATATGAACTTCGCTAGGTGCCACTCAAAGAGTCCTCACTGCCTGAGCACAGTCGACTATCCAAGAAACCCAGATGCCAACGCCGAGCATAGCAAAATCAAGCAAAAAGCCAGTGAAGGTCTTGCTGAAGGGCCAAGGTTTCCTGCCAAAACAAAATTGATCAAAAAACACACAAAAGTGCTATTGCAACGCTACATGCATTCCCATTAGTTCACTTACTTCTATTAGAATCTTTTCTTATTTGTAATCTCTGAAAACTTTAAAATTTCTTGATTCAAAAATACCAGTTTATTTTTGCTCATCATTCTGCGCTTTTTGAAATTCCTAATCTTATTTTTGTATACTTTTGTGGCTAGGAAAAGAGAAAGGTTGCATCCCCATCCCAAAAGAATAAAATGTTGCTGATACGAGCTATATGCTCTACTATGATCAAATATCCTTAAATTGCCAACCTCGTCCACTGAAACTTTTAAATTGCTTGATGCCATTTAAGTCGAAACTGGGAGGAGTGTTGTGGAGCATTTTGGCAAAGTTGCAAACAATGTGTCAATTTTCGAAAAGATCCGCAAGTCAAAATTGAAAAATCATGTCAAGACCAATGCGGGGGCCTGGCTACGATAGCCAGTGAAACTGTGTAAGTTTCAGTGTTGTTTTCTGTAGTGCTAGAGAGCAGTTGTGTGTTTTTCATGTGTGTGTTATTTTTGAGAGAGTGAAGCGGCCTTTTGTATACTTAGTAAATTGAAAACCTCACATGTGGTCTAGGTTGAGTCAAACTATTTGGAAAACAGTTATTTGGGTACAACTCCTAGTAGGGTGAGCTACCACATTCCAAGTTCCGGCACCAAAAACCTTAAACGACTGAGGGACGTTCCGTGGATAAATTGACACAGCGCTCTCCACGAGCCCGTCAATCTCCTGCATTCGATTATCATAGCATGAAATTCGTCAGACACTCAGTGTGTCCCGATCTACAGCATTCCACATGCTATCTATGCCCCATACATCTCTCCCAACACACGCGATAAAACGGGTATACGACAAAATGTTATTATAGTGATACCCCAAATCCTCACTTCACTTTGGTGCAAAAACGGTTTTTTATGTATGCATTCAGAAAACGTCAATTTTTTCATAATATATTGTGTTTTCTGTTGACTAGAGTTTAGAAAGTTCAATTTAATTTATATTATTTTTTATATTTTGATTTTTTGATAATAAATGGTTTGATTGAAATTTGATTTTTCAATTTTTCAAAATCTAATTTAAAATTTAGTTTAATATAAAATTTGATTTAATAGTTTAATTGAATTAAAAACTTAATTTAATTTGAAATTTAATTTAATTTGAAAATTAATTTAATTTTAATTTAAATTTAATTTAAATTTAATTTTAATTTAAATTTAATTTTAATTTAAATTTAATTTAATTTAAATTTAATTTAATTTAAATTTAATTTAATTTAAATTTAATTTAATTTTAATTTAATTTAATTTAAAATTAAATTTAAAATTAAATTTAACTTAAAATTTAAAATTATAATCTTGTTGCGAAATTAAAGTTCAATCCTACCACATCTTATCTGCTACATCCCCGAAATTTTTCTGCTGTTTAGTCAAATGATGGATGGCGAATGCGGATCCACTGTTTCCTCTGATATCCGCCTTTTAGACGTACATATCACCAAGAAAATTTTTGGAGTCGTGCAAAACCATTGAAAAATTTGGAAAAAAAATATCCACCATCAGCCAAGCATATCCGCCTATTAGACTTGAAGAGGGCGGATTCCTTCATTTTCCGCATCCGCCGATTAGACCTCAAGGGTAGGAATCATTAGCGCATTCGGTTCAGAAGTGCAGTCAATGCAAATGGGTTCAAAAGCACAGTCAGTGATGAACTATTCCACAATAGTTCAAAGGGTCAAAAGTGCAGGCAACCGTTAGCTACAGACAAAATTTCACCTAAAAATATGTATAAATTTTTCGAAAACTGAGTGGGCATGCTACACACACGACAATAATACTCAAAAAATGCATCTCATTAAGAAAAAGCGTCGTTTTTTGGCCTCTTTTTGAGTGCTTCCAAAAATAGGCAACTTGTACATGGTGCTAAGTTCACAAAAGTGTTTTTGACTTCCATCGTTTGTAAAATCGTTCTAGTCAATTTGCTCCGAATTGTACCATTCCAATGAATTTCCGTGAAGCGAGCTACGTGTTGAATTATTCTCTGAAAACCAAGATTCTTTCGTATGCAAATCCTTTAAATTCGAATCAACTTTACCAATTTCGTAAAAAATCGCAACAAGTTTTGAGAACCATCGGTGAACTCAACGAATATTGGCTTTGTTTGGAATACGAAAAAATTTTGAAAACTCGTGGAAAAGAAGATAATGAATTATATTCAACAATTATCGTTTGCAATGATACAATTTTGAAAAATCCAATGATTGGGCATCACAGTGATTGCGATTACAGAAATTTTGGCGCCGTGAATACCAGGCAATTGGACCGTGAGGCCAGGGAAAAATATGCCAAGGGGCAAAAGCGTCCATTAGAGGCACATGTGGATATGAATTCGGAAATAAACTATCGTTTTCATAACGTTCAAGAAAACGAAACAGTTGAACAAAATTTGCCGCAATATAAAAACATAAAAAATGGAATAGTAGAATGATGTTTGCAATGTAGAAATAAAATCGACTTTGATGACAAAACTATAAACCTGCAAATCATACATACACATGTCGCTGAAAAGCAAAATTAAGCATTATATCTGCAATTAGCAAGTTCCGAAGCAACGTTTATGCTAACGAAACATTTGACTGCGCTTTTGAAACTTTTGGCTGCTCTTTTGATGCTCCTGCGCTATTGAAACAACTGGCTGCGCTTTTGACCCCCCAACCGACCTCAATATCTGCCCAAAAAGTGCGGATTCCACCATTTCAATCCCCTGATTAGGCAGCGGTATGCGGATTCCGCATCCGCCACCCATATCCGCATCCGGCGATTAGACCATATCTGCCATCCGCATCCGCATGAGGATTCCGCCGATAATCCACTTTCTGTAGTTTGGGCTTATATGTTCATTTATGCTAGCACACTGGATTCTAAATAAATGTTTAGACATACGTGCGACAACTCAAAAATTGTCTCTCAAAATTTATGTTAGGTGGCACTCATTTAGTCTATAAATGTCTTCCATAATACATACGTCCTAGCAAAATGAATCGAAAGTATCGTCTTGTGAGTTTGCAGTACTCTAATTTTCGGCTCGGAATTGCCTGCCGTGTAGAAAACTACCAGTTTCACGCCTTCAATTTTTCAAATTTTCATGAATATCATGCTAGTGCTATCACAGGTTGAAATAACACTGAATATCAGTAGAAAGGTCATCTTTTGTAGGGTAAAGTTGGAAATTTGGTCGTCTTCCGAGCATAAAACTTTCGAACAAAATTGCACGAGTCCTGATTTTAAAGCATTCCGGCGCAAATAATTTTGATTTTCAGACAAAGGAATGTAAACATGGGGTAAACCCACCTACCTGAGACTTTGGCTACCTCCTGGCCGAAAAAAATCATCAAACACCCCTCCTGAAAATTTTCCAAGACAGCTTTTTTGATGACTTTGCATATTTTGTATGAAAAACATGCTTGCGGAACTATTTTTTGGTATTTTGCTCGCCCACCCGCCACAATAAAAAAACCGAGGACCCTCCCTAGAAAATCCTTGCCGTGCATGTCTAATCGTGAGGGGCAAGTAATCTTTAAATTATTGTGGCCTTCTATTACGTGAGCTACTAAATACTAAGTTAGATTGGAAAACGCGTCTTAATTGCGACGATTGACTTTGGCGAATAAACTTCAGCGCTACTATTACAGCGACAAAAATTATTAAAAAAATACAATTGAAAATTTTGGTTATCACCCAATGTAAAAAACAAGTAGTTCGACTTCGACAAACTTACATGTTGTTCTTGAACCAATTCTTTCTGAAACTTTTTCCATTCATCTTCAAATTTATCCGCAACTTCTACGTTGCGAGCTTTGGCGTCTAATTTTTTATCGTCGAAAAAGCCTTCGGGCAATGCCGACGAAGACGTCGATGGCTCATTAAAACCGTCACTATTATGATCTATAATTTCTTCTATTTGTATCGTTGTCGTTCTGATCGCAGTTTGTTGATGAACCGAAATTGAAGTATCCGATTCGGAGCTTTTTGCAACGTTGGACGTTTTTGGTTGGACGAACGTTGATTTAGAAGCCTTGTCGAGCGTTTCGAAAAAATCTTTGGGAATATTTCTGAAAAATTAATAAGCGTATTAAAAATTATGCATCAAACTGATAGCCGTTCGAAAAAATGTACTATGTCACAGAACATAATAAATATTACTGCAACCGATGAGATTTTTAGTTGACCGAGGTTTATTCATCTCAAAAATGGCACAACGTTCATAAAACTCATTTGTAGTACGGTGGCACATTTCTGATTTAATGTCCTACAACATTGACAACGACATGTCTTGGACATCGATTTCGGACATAGCAAACACACTGTTAGGTGACGTTTCTGAATGTACGTCTTGAGGGTCATTTATACTTGCCTTTTTCGGCGGAACGGAACGGAATTCAGTCGACACAACGTTATCGAACGAAAGGAAAATTTTCGTTCCGTTCGGTTGAAGGTTACCGTCGGTCATTTTTTAGAAAATTGCAGTTATCCTTCCCGATCGGAAGTTGATTTTCGGGCTGAACGTTTCAAGCTGTTGGCGATCGGTTCCGTTCCGTTCCGCCGAAAATGGCGAGTATAAATGACCCTTTAGACAGTTTTAGTCAGTGTCGTAAGACAGTAACCGAGACATCAGCTGTGTCTTATTTGCTCATGAAAATGTTTGTTTATAACAAAATTGGCGAATGTTCAAAAGACAATGTAATAAGAAAAAATAGCGTAGACCTCCGAATAAACGGTTTGAAGTATTTTCCTCTTTCGGAAAAATATTGCTGGCCGTTGTTGCGCCACGCCTTTTGATACGAAAAGCGAGTTAAAAGCCAAAAAGGCTCAACAGGAAAAATCAATTCGGCAGACTGGTGGGGGTTGTGATCTTTCACCCTTGGTATATGCTATCGCCTGATGAAGGCAAAATTATAGAAGCCACGATTCCTCCCGAGGAAGGCTTCCTTTAAATGCGAATTTTGCAGCAATTCATTTTTTCTACAGCGCTTTATAACTGATGATGAAAATTCTGAACATCCTCGTTATCTTACAACGTCTACAGAAGTTCTACGTCAAAAGCCAAATGCTTCGGCTGCAATTCCCTCAAGGAAAGCAACGTCCGCCGATGCCGAAATTTCATTTATTTACTAGTTGAAAATGAAAGTACACAAGAATATAAAATAAAAGTATTACGGTGAAAAACATTTAAAGAACGCTGGAAGTTGAAAATTATAAGACTGAACGAAAATAAGAAAATGCGCAGAAATTAACTTTGAAACAATTAAAAAACGAAAGTGAAACAGTCGTTTCAACGCAGTGTCACTGCGAAATGAACAAACTCACAGTAGAGAAAAATTCAAATAATCTAGGAAGCGCAGGTCACAAAGAGCAATAAACTAGCGCGCTCCCTCATGGAACTTGGAAAAATCAATTTTTATGATATCATTCTTAAAAGATTGTAGAGTTGAAGAATTGATCGCATCGTAAGGGAGGTTGTTCCATACATTAATGTAAGTGTGAGAAAAATAATATAACCTCAAATTTATTCTTCCTTTGCCAGTAATAAGTTTCAAGTCGTGTTGGCAACGTGTGTTGTCATCAGAGTTTAGCATGAAAAAATCATTTTTATCAATACAAGTATAATCCTTAAGACTCCGAACATTAATGAAAGCGCTGCGAGTCGTTCTTGAGAAGGCGTTTTTTTTCGATCCTCATAAGAAAGGCTAGATTTCTTACCAAATAATCTCTTGGTAAACTTCCTTTGCACATTTTCAATCAGCTGAATTTCAATAACATGAAAGGGATTTCATACGGTGGAACAGGATTGTTTTTCCACAAATGACGCCATTTGTGGAAAATTTTTTTAGAATGTGAAAAGAATTTAGGGTCTTTCATAGAACAAATTTTTGTGATTCTTGACGAAATCTTTTTACTTAAAAATTTGGATTTACGGATCAGCGGAAGAATGCATCAGAACATTTATTTTTCTAAATTAACGGTTATGTAGGATCAGGGCCGTGCGCAGGATTTTTTCATGGGGGGGGGGGGGTGGACTAAATTTTTTTTACTCAATAGCCCCAGAAAATATTGATTTTACGCGATACACTGTGTGCATGCTGCCTCAATGGGAGGGGGCGGTCGCCCCCTCCGCCCCCTCGTGCACGGCCCTGTGTAGGATCATCATCGCCATTATCCTCATTTATCGGCATTATCATCATCACTTTCATCATCTGATTTTTCTGTAGTATTAAAATACGATTAAAGGCCCTGTCATACTTCACCGCGCGGTACCGCGCGGCGCCGGTTGTTCTATCCATACTAAAAAGCGGCGCCCGCCGGCGCCGCGCGGTACCACCTTAGAAGTATGAATAGGTTTTTGTAATTTCTGCGGCGCCGCCATCAAGTTTCAATTCAGCCGAAATTTTCGATTAAGTTATGTGTTCTAAAGTTGCAGCATACTGTTGTTGTATCATATTGTTGCATACTGTGACATCAATACATGTTGTTGAATCATATTTTTCACTTGAATGGTGAATTCTGACACTTGTCAAATTATTTTAACTAATTGATTACTTAATTTTCAATGAAGATTTACTAAGAAATTGATCACTCAATTTGCAATGAAGACATTAATGTGTAAAAATTATGAATATGCAAAGTAGGTAGGTGTGAACATGTTTCTACAGCAAGTGTACTCGCACATTTCGATTGTGTTCCCCAACGTCCCTTTTCCGCAAACATCCCGATTGTCCGAAAGTTCATATTCCCCGTAGGTTCCGATTCCCCGAATAATGAATAAATTTCCTATTTCCCCGAAAAATGCATTAGACCCTATTCCCTGAACGTCCCGATTTCGCGAATACCAGGGAAAAGATGGATCCACTTTGAATCTGGGTTCTAAACAGCAGGTCCGACTGGACACAGATCAGATCCGGATCCTGTATATAGCACATATCTGAATGAATAATTGTGTATATACAGGGTGAGCCGAAAAAATAGCGACCGGTACTGAGTTTTATAGCTTCCGAACGGGTGAACCTTTTTTAGTGCTTTTCGAAAAATCATCACTTTTACTAAATTTCTGTTTGTACAGTAACCATCAATGCTGGGAACATAAACTTTGGGCCTTGTAACAAAGACAAATAGGGCATTCTGACGCAGCAATCCGCATTATAAAACCTTCATCCGTTCAAAAAATATGGAAGCCAGCACCGGTCGCCTTTTTTTTGGCTCACCCAGTATATTCAATTTTTAAAATCAATTTATATAAAATTGATATTTCTCAGCAGTTCAAGAGCTATTAATCGTTGGAATGAGAAGCAAATTGAAGCAAGAGTCCAAAATCTTTAGACTAGGCTTTTCTGCAAGCTTCTATCTGCAGTGTGAAGGAATGATTGATTTTCATTTTTCTTTTGCGCTTTTTATTTTTCGCATTTTTCATCTTTTTCGCATTTTTCGTATTTCGCATTTGTCGAGACAGGCAATACACATTTTTTGAAAAGAGCAAAATCCAAAAGTGAAAAAGCGGCGCCGTACGGCCCCGCGCGGTACCACGCGGCGAAGTATGGCAAGCCACCGCGCGGCGCCGCTTGTTAGTATGAATAGAACAACCGGCGCCGCGCGGTACCTCGCGGCGAAGTATGACAGGGCCCTAACTTGCTCGAGTTTTTTTGGAGTGCTGAAATGATGGAAAATGCAAAAAATTTGAGCAGTACTCAAGAGTGGGTCTAACATTCAGTGCGGCTCAAAAGTTTCAATGCAAGTTGTAAAGTTCGATTTTTTAAAAAAATTGACCAACTCTAAATTGAGTTTATTCCTTGAATATCCAGCCGATTCCGATATTTTTTTAGTACCATTCAGTAGTTTATTCATTATCCTATCCTACAACGTGGTGTATACTGTTGACGAAGTTGTTCTGCATATCCTTATTAATTAAATAACAGAATACTAAGATACAACGTTTCATTATCTTTTTGAGAGCATTTTCGACTATATCAACGACGTTTTTCGAAAATATTTCGCATGGAATTTATGCTTATAACTCACCGACCTTCCCAAGTTTTTTATGCTGATTCCAATCGTGCAAGAATCATGATCGTGGCTAAAAAAATTGAAGGAGATAAATTCGATTTCCCAAAATCTAAGACTTCAACTTTTCTGATTTTTCTACGTCTGATGCTGATTTGCAATAAAGCTGAGCACAACATAAATTTTTCAGTCATGATTACAATATCACAGGGCCGTGCACAATAGTGGGGCGGGCGGGCGGTCGCCCCCCCCCCCCCATTGAGGCAGCATGCAAACAGTGTATCGCGTAAAATCAACGTCTTCTGGGGCTATTAAATGAAAAAATTTAGTCCGCCGCCCCATGAAAAAATTCTGCGCACGGCCCTGCAATATCATATCACAATTCACAACCATTAGAATAGAATTAGACTCCCTTTTGCTTTGATCCTGACGTCTATACGACTAGGCATTGAAAATGCCAATTGTATAAGCAATCTTCCTTGGTTTTGGAAAATCGAGTGTATTTCGTTTAAATTTATCGTAATTCTCTGTGATTTAATAGGGACCAGTAAAACAAATTCACCAACAATATACACCGCTTTTTAAGAAAATGAGCAAACTGCCGAATGGTACCAAATATATCGTGATCAGTTAAGTGTTTATTGAATTAACTTACTTCAAAATTGTCGGAAAATCGAACTTTATGAAGTGCGCCTAATCTTTTGAGCTGCATTGTATCGAAAGCTGTGATAGAACCGATTTATTTCTGGAAGTGAAAGCCTTCAAAATCAATAAATTTTATTGATGAGCTTTGCTCACAATCGAGTTGGTGATTTTTTAAAGAAAAATTGCGAGAAACAAGCATGCCAATATTTTTCGTTTGCTCTTCATGGCATATATATGTAAACATCAGCTGTTCAACTGATAACAGTGAATAGGAGGAATATATAGTTGCAAGGTAGAAGACCAAGCTAAAATTAAGATCTGCTTGAAATCAGCCAACAAAAGAATATTGTGATTGATGTTGTAAAGAAGATCATGTAGGCGTTGTAGGTCCTAAGGCGCTGCCTTGTGGAAGACCACTTATGACAAGAGTGAATTAAGAGAAACTATTTTCCATATTTACTCTTTGATATCGCTCAAAATAAAAGTAGAAATCCAATTTAAGTAGTAATGAGGTTGACGATGAAGTTTCATGGCAAAAAAATCATTTTTAAATAATAATTTTAATATGGATAGCATAATTAATTTTTTACAGAAAAACGATAAAAATTACAAATGGAAATAATTTTCAAAAAACAGGATGAAGATGAAATATGAATGCGAAGTTTAGAACAAAACTTACAGCTCTAAGTTCGATAATTTGAAATTAAATACAATCTTTTTGATCTTGAGAAGAAAGTGATGAAAGAAGCGTTTGAAACGCAAAGCGCTGAGCGCACCTATGAACTGAAATTGAGTAATTTGAATGCTACTCTGGCTTTCTATCCATTATTTGAAAACTAAATTACCACCTTTATGGCTAAAGTTTTTTCCACGCACATTGCGGATTTTTTTCTGCTGTTTGAAAAAAAATTTTTGGGCATTTTCTACACAGAACGGAATTTTTTGGCGTTTCTACTGCTGGCATTGATGATAAGTGCATTTCGGTGCAATTAGAAGGTCAAAATCTCAAATTTTTGCGGCTCTTCGCGCCGGCAATGACAATAATTTATAATATTCACTACAACTAAGCTGAAGCACGGCCAAAAAGAAGTTTAGTCGTATTTCTCAGTTATCCTTGTTTGTTCCCGTCAATTTGCTAATGTCTCTGCTAGAGTGAGTAAAACTCGTCACTTTGTTTTTGAAAATATAGTGAGACTTGGAATTTTAACGATGAATATGAATTTGTCGATTTTTCCGAGATTTTTTCATACATTCATCTAATAATCCTCATCTCATTCATCAATCGGTAATCTTCAATATTCAGTTCAGATTTTCTTGGAAATTGAGATTTATTATTTATCTTCATGAATTTTTTCTCTCGCTTGAAGTTTTCTGAACTTTGTGAACATAAATTTAGTCACACGATTTTCGACTAAAAATGTAAAGATTTTATTTTCAGGATAAGAGTTGGAAAGATTCATTTTCCAGCGTTCCAGAATATGAAAATCCAGAAATTGAGTCAATTGAAAAATCAATTGAAATCTATAAATCTTTACGACTTATCAAAGAAATGACAGTAGCAACTATTAATTTTGCTCAATCAATCTAAAATGTTTTTGAGCTAGAAAAATAGATAGTTTTCAAGATTTTCCTTGCAATTTACAATTTTCGTTCATTTAAGACACTTTTCAACTTCGAACGAAAAAAATTTTCGTGTGCGGACAACATTTTGGGTCATTTCCGCACGACGCGGATGAAGGCGTGCAAAAAAACCCCGGGCTCACACTATGTTGTGGATAACAGATTCGCAATAAATCATAATTATGATATATTTGTAGTCATAAACGTTGTTTTTGGCGGCTAAATCGAATAAATGCTATTCAAAATTAAGCAAAAATATTCACAGGTAGACTTTCGTTTCATTTTTGTAAATCAGCTTTGAAACTGTGATTGACGCTCACTTATTTCCATAGTTCCGAAATGTGACTTAATTACATAATAAAAAATACCGATACAATGAAAAATAAATGCCTTTTCATCCAATTTATTATTAATGGGAGTCTATTCCATGATCGGATTCGAGAATATTCAGATAATTTAAGCACTCTATCACCATCATTATCATCAAAATCAAAGGTAAATTGCCGCGCTGTGCTACACCAAAAATTGATGATCAATGTCCTGAGACACCTACAGACGTATCCTAGGACACTGTGTGTTTGTAGGACATGTCACAAGTCGATTCAGAAATGGACAGTGTCTTAAGCAGTGTTTTTTGCACTGTGCAAAACTTTTTCCGCTCGTGCAAAACTTTTTTTAAAGATTTTTTGCACCGTGCAAAAATATTTATCAAATGTGGAAAATAAATTTGGGGTTTTCATTAGAAAAGATACATTTTGGTGATTTTAGTAGGTTCAAATCTCAAATTTTTCCGGCGCATTGCGCCAGTTAACTTTAACAATCATTATTATTTATTGATTTTAGTCATCAGGCTTTTTTTTAGTCATTTTAGGAGCCTGGGCTCCTAAAAGTTCGAAAATGGCTCCTAAAATTTTACTTCAAGGAGCCAATTTGGCTCCGAAAAATTTAGCTGAAGTTTAACCGAATTTTAGTTGTTTGCTATAATTATATTATATATGAAGCAACTTTACATGAATGCGTTTCTATTTTTAAGATCTCTAACAATAAACGATTTACTATTATTTTTAACTGTTTCGTTGTGATTGCCATCGCTGCTATGGTGATTATTTATGTCCCAAAAAGGTTGGATTTTTTCTACAATCGTAAAAAAGCTGCTGAACCAGAGTCAAACGAACATTTGGATGATGATGTACAAAATTTGCCGTCACCAGTACCATCTTCCGACGAAGATGCTGGACAAATGGAAACGCCAGTAATAGAAGTTGAAAAAGATAACAGACTTGAAGATGATCTTAAACTTGGCCCATCAAAGAAGAAAGTGAGAATACGAAATTTAAGAAAGTAAATCGTTAGGTAGAAGCTGTATGCCATAAAATGACAAAAACATTTCAAGGCGAAGCGAACTTTCAATTTAAAATGTCGAGAAGAAATGCCATGGATAGTTTGGGATATGCGCTCAAACCAAGTCAGTTGTTGAATTTGTGCGCTAGTGAAAAATGTCAAGGATACCGAAAGTAGAAATTGGTCGAAAGGATTTTCTTGTCCCACAAAGGACGGGTGGAAAAAACAAACTTTTAAACAGCATCAAAAGTCGAAAAACCATATCGCTGCCTCACAAGTATATTAATAATACAATGTATGAAGTTTCATCTACTTCAATAAAGTAAAACTTCAGGTGCCAGAAAGGCATGAAGAATTGAAAAACGCCATAAATTCAGCCAATGCCAAAGCCGTTACGCCTGTTCCAGGAAAAATTATGCTCATGAGGGATGTTCTTTTCACCGCAAAAAATGAATTTCCGATTAGTGCTGTAGAAAAGCTACATTCTTTGGTTAAGTCACATTTGGACAAAATGCACCGTGATTTGAAAACAAAACACGTGCGTCCAGTCATAAGGAGAACCATTCTGAAAACTAAATGTTTGAATGTTTCAGCCGAACGAAAGTGACGTCAGTTCGCCATACCAAATTCAAGGCTTCAATGACCACAATTCAAATTATTCGACGTATGAATTTTTGGATTCGCTGAATGAATTTGTTGAATCACAAGAAATCAACGAGTTTAAGGTATACAAATGAAATACTTTTTCACACTCTCACAAAAAATTCAAACTAGGCTGCTAATGCTTTAACGATTCATGTTGACGAATCAACAGATATTTCCAAAACGAAGTTGTTGCTTTTGTACACACAACATGCTGATTGTTCGAATAAGGTGGTTAGGCACATGTTTCATAAAGTTTTAAATTTACAAGCAACCGACACCAGCGCTATTGCCACAGCCATCACTGATTACTTTGAATCGAAGGGAATTGAAGGTAAAAAATTGGTTATGTTTACGTCAGATGGAGCTGCTGTTATGCTAGGCTCCAGGAATGGAACGGCTGTCAAGTTGAAGAAAAAGTTAAACACTCCGCATGTTATTGCTTTTCACTGCGTCACTCACCTGCAAGCTCACAGAGTCAAAGATGTTTGTCAGGTTAGTAAAGCATAAAAAACAAATATGAAAGCATTATTAGACAAATCTGATCTACAGATGGAAAAACATGTTTTGTTCATGAAAATTGAACATATCCTCAATGATTTGATTGGATTTCTAAACGCGCATAAACATAAAGTCGAAATAAAAGCCTTGGCCAACATTATGGAAACTGAGTATACTAATTTAGAACTATGGATAGCTGTCAGGTAAATAAATTCATTTAAATTTTAATAAATTACACACAACACATTAATATTTTACATTAAAGATGGTTGTCGCAGTCACAATCCATACAATCTGTGGTGAAAAATTTACTGTTGTTGATCGTTTACTTGGAAAAATCGAGCAAGGATTACCCAGCAACAGAAGGGTTATTCAAAAAATTGTCTACTGTTGAGTCGCTAGTCAAAATACATGCTCTTAATGACGTTTTGATGCATTTGAACCACTTGAATGAGCAGTATCAAAAGGAGAACCTGCATCCATACGATGTTAAGGTAAAATTTTGAATTCATGCATGCTTTTCACTTTAAACTAACATAACATTACTTTTAGGTGTTCGCTGATTCAATTTGTACCTTGATTGAAGAATTTGCTGTGTCACATGAAACAATAAAAAATAGAGGCAGCATGCGGGTGTTGAAATCACGCCTGAACAGTGACAATGCCACAGAGCGTCTTAATTATGGAGTGAAAATGCCAAGGGGAAGTTTAAACATGGAAAAAGAACTGATAGAAATCGAAGAAAAATGAGCCCTGGATGAAATACAAGGTAAATATTGATAACACCTATAACTGTGCCTGAAATTTTTTTATTTCAACATGCATAACTCATTTTGAAGCTTTTGCGCACGACGTGATTCAAACAGTGAAATCAAGAGTTACTAAAAACGATAGTGATTTGTTGACAGCATCAACAATTTTCGATTATGGATTGTTCAAGAATATGAATGACAAGGAAGTAGAGAATGCTTTGAACTTGTTGGTCGAAACCTATGCTGGCTTCGGCATTTGTTCACGAGGAATTTGATTTGTTGAAAGTAATATATTGATTTATAATATAGATGACTTACATTGATGCTATCAGTGAACACTAAATTATTTAAATTCTTATCTTATACAGGTGCAATGTTTACGCAATGATTACAATTGGAGTGCGACATTGTGGCATTGTTTACAAATTTGTGACGTTTTCAAGAATTTGTCAGTGTTGTCAGAGATAGTTTATGTTTTAATGCAACAAACGCTGGCGTTGAGCGTGGTTTTTCTCTAGTGAACAGATTAAAGATGAAAACTCAGTCGTGAACAACAGCAAGGTCTTACTCAATCAAGAAATCAAATAGCAAAATTAGATTTTTCATCAATCATCAAATCAGGCTGAACATTTGGACGTGTTGATGCGTTTGCAGAAATGCCACAGCAATTGTAATAATTTTGATTTAGAAAGTGCTTACAAAATATGGGCTAAAGAAACACAATATAAAACTGGTGATTTGCTAAGAAACGTAATGAATAAACGTGTCGTGTTTTGACTGAACATAAACTTTTTTGATGAGTTCCTTCCATTTTAAAAGTGAATTCAAAAAATTTGCCCTATCTGTGATACAAGTAAATTTGGATTAAATACAATCAAACTATACGAATTATATAAGGCATTAATTTTTATCAAAAGTGTGCATTGCTTATTTATGGCCCCTAAAAATTCTGTTTGGCTCCTAAAAATTTAGGTCTAGGAGCCATTTGGCCTGTAAATTTTTGATGAAAAACAGCCTGACCGCGAGTCTACCTTCACTAATCACTAATTTTAATTAGTTTACGTATTATTTAATGTTTAATTGGCGATCTTCAATATATGTTTATAGTTAACGAATATCCGCATTTTTTCATTAATACATTTTTTGAGAATGATCAACACGTCAACTTTCTAAACTTTTTGAAGCCTTTGTTCCTTTCTTAACGTATGTAAATTGAACTCAAAAGCTTCATGGAAGTATTTTTGGAAAATTTCTATGCTTCTGACTCATAGCTTTTTGGCCAAAGGTTACGAACAAATTATTGGTTTTAAAATTATTTAAATGATAAAATTTCTAGAAATTACGATTCGTGAACACAAAATATCTGATTTTTAAGATTTTTTCTCAAAAAATTTTCCACATGTGAAAAAAATTTGACCTCTTTATTTGTGGAAAAAAATTCGTGGAAAAAGTGATATATTTATTTGGAGTAAAAAAAAATTTTTTGGCGTGCAAAACTTTTTTGGTAATTTTTTTGCACCATGCAAAACAGCTCGTGCAAAAAAACACTGGTCCTAAGACATGTCTTAACTGACTAGGTGTTTCCTAACACACTGTTCTGAAACAGGCCGCTGATGCCTTCAAAAAAATTTTATAAATCACAGGAGAAAACACTGGAGATAAAATAGTAAAGAGCATTCTTACTCTTTCAGTCGCTTTACAACGTGTTCACCGGAGTCTGGAATCTGGCGCTTTTTGGTGTTGCCTCCGTCAGAAACATGAATTTTACTGCCCGAAGAACCGTTACCGAGATTTCCGCTTCTCTTTGGCCTCAGCAGACACTGAAAAAACAACACAAGCATTAAAAAGAAATGCGTAAATGCCGTATTTCAATCAGTGTCGTGAAAATATTAATTTATTGATTGTTTAGGTTTCTGCGAACAAAAGAAAAATAAATGCGAACTTCCGATTACTTCGCGATGTTGCTTTCCGTTGACGTGAGCGGTCCAAACTTTTACACTTTTTACAGACACGTTGCATAATTTGCATCTGACTGAATTACCCGACACAACAGCAAATGGAGAATTGATTACACTCATATTCTTTTCACTTTTCTGAAATGTAAATGCTCTATGTATATAACAGTGACGAAGTAGTCCAACACTTGCGTCACGTTGGTGAAAATAGTTCAATGTTGTTTCATATATATAAAAATACCTGACATTTTAAATTTTTTCAAATTCGAATTTTAACTGAAATTTGTTAAAAGATTAAAAAATGAATCATAATTCCAGTTGGATGCAGTATGTCATCATATCAAAACAAAAAGTTTAGCCCAAGTACTTTTTGACGACCTTCTTACGTATGGAAACTTTTTCGGACACCCTCACTCGCAAATTTGATGCGCAGTTTTGATTTTGGCTGCTTAGATTATACTAATCGAGAATTTAGTCTTTTTTGCAATGAAACTCCTCGATCAAAAATTGATTTTCGAATACTTGATTTATTCGCTATAAATCTATAGTTTTTATAGTTACTCTGAAGCTTTGATGCTACCAGAATTCCAAACCGTCTTTTAGCTGAATTTGTGTCGAAAAGAGTCGGAGTACACGCTAGCATACGAAACAGTGCCGCAAATTTTCTGACCAAGTTTTTTAACGCTTACAAGCATACACGTAATTGGGGGGGAAAGTGCTATGGGAACCCCCCAGAAATCGTCGACCATATGGCTAGCCATTGGGCGACCGCCCCTCAGAATTTTCCAATCCAATGGCTAGCCATATGGTAGCCGTAGGGACCCCCATACTTTTGGTCGGAAAAATACTGAAAAATGTCAACTTTTTGATGAAAAATGTCCATTTTTGAACAAAAAATGGAAGAAAATGTTAATTTTCTTGGCGCTTCGCGCCACGAATACATTTTTTCGGTCTTTTTTCGAGAAAAAATTAATTTTTTTCCTTGAGCGACCCCTCCCACCAAAATTTTGGGAATTACTGACCCCCGGCCCCAAAAAGGTCGCCCAACCCCCCCCCCCTCAGACCTAGGGACCCCGTTACATGTATGCTTACAAGTTTAACAGGAAACATTTGTCCAATTAGTTGCACGTGTGCGATAGAAAAAATTGTTTGCTTTCAAAAAAGTCGACTTCAAAAAAATACACGAGTTCTATAACGCATTGCCTATTCAACAATTTGTAACCTCTCGTGTTGAAAAATGGAAAGAATTCGGTGCAGAAGGACTCTAAAGCGCATACGCACCCACTTGCTAACAGCAGCGTCTGAGTTGGATTATAAGCCATAATTAAGGTTTAAATTTTTTTATAATTTAAGGTTTAAATTTTCAAAGTATGATCAGACTTCAACAATAAGCTAATGTCTGCAATCAGCTGACTAGCTAGAAAATAAGGTTACTTTGTCTGGTTCAGACCTATCTTTATGTAGATATTGGGAACTCAATATCACCTTTAAAGCTAGAATTCAATAATCAGGGCGTGTTTTGTCTTTTTTTGGTCAAAAACATTTTCCCCTCCCGAGGAACTTCTGGAAATTGGCTACTTCCTCCCATTGTTTTTGTCCACAAACGATCGTATTTGTGGAAAAATTTTCAGAATGTGGAAAAAAATTTAGGGTCTTTCCACAAATGTAGAACAAATTTTTATAATTCTAGACGAAGTCCTTCTAATTAAAAATTTATATTTATGGATCAGAGAACAAATGAAGGTCTATCACAGCATTTATTTTCCAAATTAATGGTTATTTAGGATCATCTAGCGAAATGTACAAAATTTTGCAAAAAGTTGCGAAATTTGTAGCACACAATGCAAAATTTATGATTTTTTTTATGAATTAAGAAATTTTGTAACATCGTTGACTTCAAGATTATTTTCGGTATTCCTGTGTCTGTACCTATATCTTATAACGCTGTACACACTTCGGCATAGTGGGTTATTGCAAGCAGTGTTTTTTCCACCGGCATTTTCCTCAAATGGGAAAAGGGGTCAAATATGTATTCCCCCTTCCATTTTCCCTAAAATTCCTTTTCGCTTGAAAATACTTTAAATGTTTTTGAGCTTTTTCAAAGTCCTGATATTTGTAGAGCCGTAATGTATTTATTCCTCAATGCTTGTGAATTCGAACTCGAAAATTCTAATTTTTTATTTTGATGAATTAACGGCTCTAAAACTATCAGAGAGCTTAAAAACACATAAATAAAGCGTCTATGAGCATTTTTAAGCGAAAAAACGACTTGGGAAAAATGAGGAAAAAATTTTGACGCCTTCCCCTATTTGGGGAAAAGGCCGGCGGGAAAAAACAGTGACCGAAAGTGAAAAAAAATTCGGGATTTTGAAGTCCGAAACAGGGTTTTTTCCGTATCAGACGGACTTTTTTGAACTGGTACGGAAAACTTTTAACGACTTTTCCGTACGGTACGGATTTTTTGATGCACAGTACAACCTAAAGCATGACGATTCTTTTGATCAAGTTATAGGATTTCCTGTCTGAAAATTCATTTTCCTGCGTTTTAAAACAAAGAATTCTCAAAATTTCCCGACACTTCGCGCCCATACATGTAATTGGGGGGAAGTGCTATGGGAACCCCCCCCCCCAGAAATCTTCGACCATATGGCTAGCCGTTGGACGACCGCCCCCCATTATTTTCCAATCCTATGGCTAGTCATAGGGTAGCCCATGGACCCCCATATTCTTTTTTTCTGAATAAGAAATGAAAAGTCTGAATAAGAAATGAAAAGTCAATTTCTGAATAAGAAATGGTCAAAAACGTCAATTTTCTCGGCGCTTCGCGCCATAAATACATTTTTTATCATTCTTTAGACAAAAATTACTATTTTTTAAACTATTTTTCGGACACTTTTCGTGAAAAAATCGCATTTTTTTCCTTCAGTGACACCTCCCCCCCAAAATTTTGGGAATTACTGACCCCCGGCCCAAAAAAAGTGGCCCAACCCCCCCAGACCTCAGGGCTTCGTCACATGTATGTTCGCGCCGGATTTCAATTCTTTTATAATTTTTTATATCGTTTCAGTGCGCGGTTAGAAAATGTTATTCTAGTTAATGCTTATCAAAATTTAATAATTATCAAAATATTATGGACAATGTCTGCTTCTGTATATTTTTGACAAAATTTAAGAAAGTCAATTTTCTTGATCCTATTGCAGTGTTTGAATATTTTACTGTTTTTTGAACATAAACTTCTCATTTGGAATATCATTCAAACATCATCAGCGCAGAAAAATGACAGATGTTTTTTCCTGCTTGAGGAGAAACTATCGGGTGCATGCCTAATTTTTGTATTGAATAAATGTCAAAAAAGGTACATTTTCCTGCATTCTAGAATATTGAAATTTAGAAAATTTTCCGGACATTTACGATCTTCGACTAAAAGATGAAATGTCTGCTGCGGAAATTTTTTGCAACCTTTCTTTACGATCGGTCATCTATGGTTGCAGATGAATATGCTGAAAAATGCATTTTCCGACTTTTTAGAAGCCTTAATTTATCGGTAGTCTTGCCAGAATTTTCATTTTTTTCCCTCAAAACTCATGAAATCCAGTTACAAAAGTTTATAACTGACGTGATTTTAATGAAGTTCAAGAAAATCAGCGTTTAATCGTTTTTCTGATAAAAGTGAAGTAAATTTATGAATTTTAGAGTGATCAAGCATGTTCGTACTTTTGCGACATATACTTTGAAGTACCTACAAGATGTAAAGCAAATTGAAAATAATGATTGAACGGAAATGGGTGGGATGGTACGGAAATTTTTCCACAAGAATTCTGTACGATACGGAAAAAAGCCCTGGTCCGAAACGTGCATTCTGGTGTATTTTATAAGGTAGAAACATCAAAATTTTCCAGCGCTTCGCGCCGGTAATGATTATTGTGATTATTGCTTGTTATAATCCAGCTAAGGCACTCGTGGTTTAATCAGTTTCTCGTTCGTATCGCGTCCTAGTATTTGACGAACATCAAGATTTTTTGATTTTTTGACAAAAATTTTCTGCGACTTTCAAAAGTTTTTGAACTTTGTGAACATGATCTTTTTGCATTTGTCAAATAAAACATCGTCAGTTTGAAACAGTGATAGATGTTGTTGCAGATTGAAACATAAATTTTTGGTTACTTGTCTGATTTTTAATTTTAGTCGCAAGCTTTCAATATGATTTTTCACATTTTTTGTTCGACTATGGAAAATGATTGAATTGACTGTAAAATTAGATCAGTTACCCAGCAAATAAGTGTTGAAAAGATTTATATTCCAACATTCTAGAATAGCAAAAATCCAGAAAACTTTCCGGCGCTCCATCCTTGAAGTCTATATTTATACATTTTGCTGTTCGGTCCAAATTTATTAAACATCGTTCACGTATTAATTCATCAGCGGAGAAATTAAAATTCGTTATACCGTTGCTACAGTAATAGTAAAATAAAAAATATTTCGGTTAATTCTGAGCAAAGAAGCAACCAATTTCAGCGTGCGAAAGTGATTCTTGCATAATTATCAATTGTCTTCAACATAGCGTTGCGATATGGATATCAATGGCGTTTTTTTATTTCGGTATCATAGTTTACTGAAACAAAAAATTTCAAATACCGCTATGATAGTTGCGAAACTTTTCAGAGCAGATTTTCTCATTTGGCATGAACAGAGTTTTTTCATTTTTTCTCGACAGGCCAATTGGCTCCTAGGGTCAAAATTTTACAAGCCGACCCGAATTTCATTAAGCTTAAGCTAAAAAGTTTGTAAACCAAAGTGGAAGTATAAAAATGCTTTATTCAACAAATTTATTCAATAACACTCTTTAAAATCATCGTAGAAGTTCACATAATAGACCAATCATTCTGAATACATTTCTAATCACACATAGAATAATAAGGGTCACATATTAGATCAGTTTTTATTCAAATCAATCATCAGGGTAATTTTTGCACAAGCCAGGTTGCAATATGCAACTTGGAGGAAAAATTTTGTCATCAGAAAAAGAATTCATCAGAAAAATGATCCCTTGTATTTCATTCACTTCGCGTCAGTTCCGGACTTTTAAAACTGACTTCCAGAGTTTTGGAGGAAAAATCAAAAGGCTGGCTGAAGTAAACTTATTCGGCGCCTAGCGCTGAGTAATTGATTTCCAGGCCTTTAAAACGTCGAAAAATTCATTTTTTTCGAAACATTCTTCTGCAACTACCGACGATCGATCATAATACTTTCACCATTTGATTGGCGAAAGCGTTCAAAATTTTTTCCAACATTTTTGATCTAATATATCTGGAACCAGTAAGTTACCAATCATAATTATTTACCAAAAGAGATCGTTTTCAAACGATCTAAAGCATGAAAAAGCGCGATAGGTATTTTACTTCGGACTCAGATATCGGTAATTAATGCCGGCGCTTAGTACCGGAAGAAATTTTTGCATTTTGATGTTCTATTATATGCTGGAAAATGAATACTTTTAATATCTATCATTTCCTGAAGGTCTAATTTTTCAATGAATTCAATGTGTTTTCAGTCGGGAAAACTAAAATTCAAAAATTAGGCAAGTAACAAAAAATTCGGAAGGCTTCTTCAGACAGCAAGAACCTCTGCCATTTTCTCATGCTGATGATGTTCCAATCATTTTCCAAATGCAATAAGTTATGTTCACGAAAGCCTAAAATTCTAAAGGACCACAAAACAATTTTGTGAAAATAATATAGAAAAATCTTAATTTTTGTCAAATACGTGAAAAAACAATACAGTCAAACATTCATCCATAACATGCTGATGTTTAAAAGCTATAAGCATTAAGATATACCAACATTTTCGAACCGCACAACAGAAATGATACCAAGAATCATGAATGATTTGTACTGGCGCAAAGCGCGGGAAAATTTTTAGTATTTTTTTAAAATGCATGCTTCTCTGGACAGGAATTTCACCTAATAAAAAGGGTCGTTAGACTAATTTTTACAAGCCAATTTGGCTAGTGCTGCTAAGTTTTAAAGAGCCAACCAGAATTTTTAGGAGCCATAATTCACTTTCTCAAGTGTCAAACTACTTGAAAAAGTCCAATTTGAGAAAATTTGAGAGTTTCGGCTAAAATATACTTGTTCCTTATTTTTTATCAGGCGTGGCCATTAGCATATCTACTTCGACTTACTAATTAATGCTCAATAGTTTCTATCAATCAACTTAGCTCATTTCGTTTTCTAATTGTTGACACCCAATTTACTAAGGGAGCATTGCCTGCTCATATTCAGCTGAAGAAATTTACTCCAAATATCGATTGAATCATTTAAAAAACTCAAGATATGGATTCCAAACTTGTTGGCCATACAAACTCCAATACATCTTCAAATGAACGCCCAACTACGATGCCAAAACTACAAAATTCATGAAATGTGCCAAATCTGCCTGATTCCCAAATGGATATTCAATTCAAAAATGATTCACACAAAATTAAAGAAAATTCCAATGATTCCCCATGTTTAATATGTTCAACATTAGTTACAAATCAACACAATGACGCCCTTAATTGTGATTTTTGCACCGGATGGTGCCACGCTGAATGTCTAAAATTACCCACTGCTGTTTCGAAATTTTTCCATAGTGACACCTATATTAATGCTGGATTCATCCTTCCTTTTATTTGTGCCAATGGTAAACCAACTTTCCGATCATTTCCACGTCAAATTAAACTTATAAATTCTCGCTAAGATGCCCTCGGAAATAATAATAAAAATACAATCGTCAACCCTATTCATCCTGGCAACATAAATTCGAATTTAAATCAAAATTTTGACGTATCCTATCTCTAGGGGTGTTTCAATCAGAGAATTTTAGTAATTTCGAGTTCGAGTTTGGTCCTTTTGCTTTTCCAAGTTCAAGCTCGAGTTTAAAAATTGTTCCGAGTTGAGTTCGAGTTCCAGTAATTCACTATTGTATATAAGCGTTCGTTTTGTTACATAAATGCCAGTCAATATTATTATGCACCTGGTCTGGTACAACTGAACTACATAGAACTGTGTAGCATATGTCATAGTTACTAGTATAGAATTTTATGCAGTCACTATTTGTGTCATACTTGCAGGTTGAAGCAGATCGTATGTTTTAATCAAATGCATTATTCTGTATTACCACACCAATTATACATTTTATCTATTTAAGCAATATTTGACTTGACATCATTAATAAAATGCCTAGAAAAAGTATTATTTGGGATGGCTTTGAAGAAACAAATGGCAATATGGCAAAGTGCAATTTTTGCCGTATGAAGCTCGCTCAACCATCTTGTTTATCTACAACTGCCCTATGGCGTCACTTGAAAGTCAAGCATCCAGAAGAATACAAACAATTATGTTCCAAGGCGGCAGATGAAAAAAAATTACACAGTCGCACCAGTCGAAATTTTAATTTTGTTCTAAAACCAATCAATTTAACTTCAAAGCTGGTTTTTCTGAAATGGAACATTCGAAGAAAAAGATACAAATGGAAATGAAAAGCCAAAAAACTTTAGATGACGCGTATCAGCCAGTGAATTTCAGAGTTTATTGAAAAAATTCATTTGCAATTCCGATAATTTTCAGATAAAATAATGGATCAACAGTGATGCTTGTTCCAAAAAAAATGATAAAAAATATCTGAAATGATAATTTTAGAGGATCTACCATTCAGTCACGTATAAGACATTGGTTTCATGGCCCTTATGATGGAAGTAAGATACGAAATATGAATCAAGTTTTTGTTTAAGTTGGTGTGTGCTAATTATCTATATACAGCTACTCATGTAGAGAACTGTTATATACAGTCGAACACGGTTAATGAACACCCCGAGCAGACCAAAATAAAAGTGTTCACTATCTGTAAGTGTTCATTATCAGAACTCCGTTAAATTCAACATAAATTTTACTTCAACATGAATCACTTATCATCATTTAAAAAATGACGTAAGCTTTGTTTCAAGTGAAATGACTTAAGCTTTGTTTCAAGCGAAACAACATTCTTTTTTACAGGTGGCATGACACACTTGACACAAGAAAAAAAGCAATGTACAATAGCACCAAGACAACAAGACAAGACGTTGTGTTGCATTAAGATGTTTCTAGAAGTTCCTGGGAGTTTCTGTAATCGATAAAGTATACATATTATCTGTACACATTGTGTTTACTAAGCGTAGATTAAAGCGTGTTCAATATCTGTCAACACATGTTCATTAAACATAGAATTTAACCTGTATCAAGATATGCAGAGATTCTACCAGGCATGTTCATTATCCGTTAACCGTGTGCTCATTAACCGTATTATCAACATATAAGAAACTATAGGAATTGAGTTGGGACTGTGCTACAGCATGTTTATTAAGCGTAAATGCTCAATATCCAGAGTGTTCATTAACCGTGTTCGAGTGTACTATGCTTTCTTCAGATTATTCCTGCATATAACTTGAAATCGCACTGCTTCTACACAGAAAAAGTAGACAAAGTATATATGAAATTGCCAGAAAAAGTTAAATTAGAAATTCAAACTTTCATCTATAACGGAGTATCTTTTACGACTGATATTTGGTCGAATCTGCTGGAATCACAGTTAAGGTAAATATGCATTACATCTATTCAAATATATAGCTTATTTTTTGGCGATTAAATCAATTATTGCCTTCACCTTTTCTATTTTTAGCTTGACTTTGCATGGAGATGAATAAAATGTTTGGGAAATTATGTTACTTATGACATATCTTTATCTTAAACACTAAGCAGGATTTCTTAATTCCATTATATTTTAAAGTTTAAACTTGAAAAGAACTCAAAATAATGGTTGAAAAAAATCGAGTTTGAGTTTTAAATTTCCAAGTTTTCGAGTTTGAGTTGCCAAAATTGTCAAGTTTTAATTGAGTTCAAGTTTGAGTACTCAAAACAGCCCTACTATAGATACATCATAAAAAATCCCTATAATAGGTCTACTTTAATTTTCAAGTCTTTTGTCTCCTGTGATAAAAATACTCTAGCAAAGGCTTTCGTTACTTATGTCCGTCCAATATTAGAATACTGTAGTTCAGTACAGAATCCACATTTTTTAGCGGATGTATGCTACATCCAAAATGTTCAATGTAGATTTACCAGAAAGATTTTTGGTCATAAATCTGGTTTGTCCTATGAAGATAGACTTCAAAGGCTAGGTCTATGCAAGCTTGATATTCATAGATTAGAATCTGCCCTCTGTACCATGTACAACATAATCCACAAAAAAAACAATTCTAAATCCTGATGACCTTTTCTGTATAAAAAACAACAATACATGTCGTAATCATGATCTAAGATTGACAATAAAGTCAGTTCATACTACTGCTTGCCAGTTTAATTTTATTAACCATTATATTAATGTCTGGAAATTTTTTTTTTTGATATCATAATTCTCCCAGTTTGCACACTTTCTAAGAAAAATTAAACTTCTAAACTTTGATAATCGAATTGGGGGGGGTGCATGTAAATTGTTACTTTTCAAGTAACCTTTGCACCTTATTGCTGCATGATTTATCTATTTCTTAAAATATTTACATTTCTTGCGAGTCGATTTACTAATCTTATTCTTATATGACATTATATTATGTATTTCACTTTGCATTTTACTTTTGTTTTGTTTTGTGTAACAGCAATAAATATTTTTCATTTCATTTCATTCATATGTCGCCAAAAATAGAGATTTCTCATCAATTCTTTCAATTTTTTCTCTCATTGCTTGGAATTTTTTAAATGCTTACAACCTGAACTTTTGCAGTTATTGAAGATGGAAATTGAAGACATCATTCTGGACTGTGATTTTAGAACTTCTGTCACGAATATTTGTTGAAGAGATTTACTTTCCAGCATTTTAGAATATAAAAATACAAAAAATTTTCTGGCGCTACGCAATCGAATGGGGAACAAATTACACTTCATCAGTTTGATATTAATTTATTCCTCAATGTTGTGAAGGTTTATTTTCCAGCATTTTAGATGGTAAAAATCCTAAAAATTTTCTGGTGCTCAGTGCCCGACCAAGAACTAAATAAAATTAAATGATTCAAATCAGAACTACAGAAATGCAAATGGTGGATAAATTGATGAGAACCATACCTGTACTTGGGGGGTTAGAACAGGACCCACACCCCCCCCCCCAACTCGACCAACCATATACCCAATCCCCCCCCCCCCTCAGTTGGGAAAAAATTAAAAAAATTTGCAAAAAGTGTATGTTTTTTGGGAAAACTTTCAACTTTTTTTGACCCTCTCCCCCAAAAGTTTCGGATTTACCCCCCCCCCCAACTGGTCGGACCTCTTACAGGTATATGATGAGAACTCTATTGTTAACATGCTTCACCGGCTCCTGCAGAACACCAATATATTCTTCAAGAGCTTATTTTGACTAACAAAGAAAAGAATTTTTGCAATTTTTTCCCTCATTTTTGCAGGTTTCTGACCTCTAATAAGACATTAAAATGCTTGGGTATGCTCCTAAAATGCATTAAAAACATGCCTGTACTTGGGGGGGGGGGGGTTGGGGGCCCATCAACTTGGCCAACCATATACCATACAAGTAACGGAGCCCTGAGGTCTGGGTGGGGAAGGTCGGGCAACTTTTTGGGGCTGAAGGTCAGTAATTCCCAAAATTTTGGGGGGAGGGGTCTCTGAAGGAAAGAAATTCGATTTTTTGACGAAAAAAGTCCAAAAAATGGTTCAAAAAATAGTTATTTCTGTCTTCAAAATGATGAAAAAGGTATTTATGGCGTGAAGCGCTGAGAAAATTGATGTTTTCGACCATTTTTTGCTCAAAAACTGACATTTTTCATCAAAAAATTAACATTTTTCAGTATTTTTCCGACCAAAAGTATGGGGGTCCCTAGAGCTACCATATGGCTAGCCATAGGATTAGAAAATCCTGGAGAGATGGTCATCCAATGGCTAGCCACATGGTCGACAATTTCTAAGGAGGTCCCATAGCACTTCCCCACAATTACATGTAATGCCATATACTAGGGCTGTTTCGATCGGAGAATTTTAGTAATTTCGAGTTCGAGTTTGGTCCTTTTGCTTTTCCAAGTTTGAGTTTAAAAATTGTTTCGAGTCGAGTTCGAGTTCGAGTAATTCACTATTGTATATAAGCGTTCATTTTGTTACATAAATAGTCAATATTATTATGCACCTGGTCTGGTACAACTGAACTACATAGAACTGTTTAGCATATGTCATAGTTACTAGGTATACAATTTTATGCAGTCACTATTTGTGTCATAGTTGCAGGTTGAAGCAGATCGTATTTTTTAATCAAATGCATTATTTTGTATTACCACACCAATTTGTATGTTTTATCTATGTAAGCAATATTTGGCTTGACATCATTAATAAAATGCCTAGAAAAAGTATTATTTGGGATGACTTTGAAGAAATGGTTTATCAGGCAATCGAGCAGAACGCCTATTGTTTTGCAAGTTGAATTTGATTGAAATAAAATTGAAGTATTGATTCATTGATAATGAAAAATGTGGTTTGTTAGATGAATAAAATGTTTGGGAAATTATGTTATTTATGACATATCTTTATCTTAAACACTAAGCAGGATTTCTTAATTCCATTATATTCTAAAGTTTAGACTCGAAAAGAACTCGAAGTAATATAGTTGAAAAAAATCGAGTTCGAGTTTTAAATTTCCAAGTTTTCTAGATCGAGTTGCCAAAATTGTTGAGTTTTAATCGAGTTCAAGTTCGAGTACTCGAAACAGCCCTACCATATACCTAACCCCCCCCCCCCAGTTTGGAAAAAATTAAAGAAATTTGCAAAAAAGCGTGTTTTTGGGCTTTTTTGGGAAAAATTTCGACTTTTTTCGACCCCACCCCCAACTGATCTTACAGGTATGCTTACAGCAGATATGATAAGAAAGCATCCTTAGTTACATTATAAACGTTTTTAAAAATGTGGAAAATTTTTGGGAAATGAGGAAACAAATTTTGGGTCCAGTTCTCATGTGGAAAAAATCTTCGAGGATGAAAACCAGTGGTGCAAATTTGGAAAAAACACAGTGGATCGGTGTTTTTTCTGTGCCAAAACATGGTTTTTGGCACAAAAAAATTTGGAATGGCACAAAAATTTTTAATCTTTGTGCCAATTGGCACAAAATTTTCGGCTGGTCAAACATTAAATTTCCTTGATTTTTAGACGTCTTAGGGAGGGGCTGAAAATATAAAAAATTTTCGGCGCTTCGCGCCCACTGTTTTTTCCCCAAATCGTGCTTTTTCGGGAAAAAAAAATTCGGAAAAGGGAAAAAAATTTTAGGCTCTTTCCCCATTTGGGGAAGAAAATTCGGTGTCAGATATCAACGAGGTTACACCATCGAGACGTATGAAGGCCAGTGTCATCAATCTTCAGACGGTACATGCGAAAAAAACGAGTCGAAAAAAGTCCAGGAAACGTCTTTGACATGCGCTTATCCTTCTTTGATAGAACCAGAAGTCAGTGCTCAACTGAAAGAATTGAAAGAAGCGAAAAAAGCTGGAAACACTAATGTGTGTCCCATTTGCTGTATTCAATGGACAATTTACAAGAAAAAGTACAAAAAGACTGGGCGTGCTGTGATGAGTGGATATGTGGTAACTGTTTAGCTGATGATTTTGATCCCACTGGTAATTTTATTTGTCAAGTTTGTGTTACTCATAATAATTAATCTTCCTTTAAATTTGGTTAATATCATGTATTTTGATCATGAAAATGCACATTTATCATTGTTTTAGTGTACCTTATATTTTTGTGTGTCGACCAATATTACCCACCCATTGGTGGGTAACATTGGTCGACACGTTAATTTTTTTTCGTTAATAAATTTTGAACGATTGATATTTTTATTTTCATTCATATTGATATTTTCATGTATCTCTTAACTTGCTGTATCTGAATAACACAATATTTTTCACGTCAGGCACTTTTTTAGGTCAATTGACCAAAGTTTTAGGTCAATTGACCAAAGACCAGTTGGGAGCAGATTTACGAAAACTTTTTTGCTGTTAATGATATTCATCATTTTCAGCTGAAAGTTTGTGACAATAAAGGTCGATAGCTATCCTCATATCCAAAATTTGTTTTGTTACGTTCTATCTGTGGTTAGATATAACGATTTTACTTGTCGAAAAAGTAACTTGAACAGAAATTATAATGGCGACCAAAGTTGACCACCATGGTGGGTAAAATTGGTCAAAAAGTGAGCTCTTTTCAACCATCAATGGTAGGTTAAATCTGGATGCTACTTATGAAATGATGTGTTTAATCGATTTGTCTGACATTTTTGACATATGAGTTCCGTGAAACATTTTTACGAATTCCCCATGTATAACAGGTTATATGTTGGAGAAGTCGAATTGACTCGACTTTGACCAAAGTTACCCCACTTTACCTTATATCTTAAGAGATATTCATATTCGTAGTCAAAAATTGAATCAGTTTGAATTCCCTGAACAATTCTAGAGTTATTTAAATTTTCTCAGCATCCATTCCTTTTTGAGTCGTCGTGAACTATTTTCCCGCACAGTTTTTTCTTATCTAACTGACATGGTAGCTGAGCTGAGGTAGGGCACGATTTTTACAAAAAAGTAACGTGTAAAACGTTAATTTTCCATCAAAATTTTTGGCCTAAAACTTTTCCGCAGTTTCCAGTATGCTTCTAGTAGAAAAAAATTTTTAGTGCCATTGGCACAAGTTTTTTTGGCCTCTTGTGCCAATTGGCACAAACGTCCGTGTCCGTGCACAAAAAAAACGCTGTAGTGGATCGTAATATTCGACTGCTGTCGAATATACAGTACATTGACAGCATTGGATAGACGTCTCGAAACACTTAATGTCCTGCCTTTCTGTCAACTCGTTCATCTCATTCCTGAAATATCCGATCGACAAATCATTAAATATTAATGTGTATCCATGGTTTATTCTGTTTATTATCGTTGTCAATGTTTTTTTTCAAGATTTAAATTCAATATTAATGAAAATTGGGAATCCCGTAACATAGAGGATAACGTCATTGATACGAAAATGGTTTCGTTGAACTCAGTCGCCCGCTATTACGCCAAAAATACGTCTTTCAACGGTTGGGATCACGTTTACGAAGCACACTGCTTTCAAATCAAGATTGTTTGGATATGCGTGTTATTTTCGTCAATTTTGATTACGATTTACCAAACTATGCTTCTATGGGACAAATTTACAAGTTATCCCCATGTAGTGCAGTCAAAAGTATTCATTTTTCCTATCACAGTACATTATTAGCTTGATATACGTTGAGGCTTCATTTATGGTCTGTTTTTCTTAAAATGCTTCCAAGTAATGGAAGTGGAAAGCAAGTAGTATTTCAGATTTTTGCGGTTTTCTGACAAACAAAATACCATGTAGGACTGGAAATTTGTGAGCATACTGACCTAACCTTTAGCAATTTTTCGAGTGAAAAATTTTACAAAAAGAATTTTATGTAAACGATTTTGACGACAGTACTGATTTGTGTCACTTTTCTATTTGGAAGCATTTTATAAAAAACAGACTAGGATCATAATGCAAGAAATGACGTCAGCGAAACAAAATCAAATGCAAACCGGAAAAATTGCAGTAAACCGTTTTTTAATTCCTGCGTAATATTATGCAATCAATTTTTTGCAAAATAAGCAAAAATTTTTGATTCCGAGAAAACGTTCGATTTTTCACAATTGTTTAGATTGGTAATAAAGATCAAATTCCGTTTCCGGCCGTCACCATTTGCAGTTTAAATCCGATTCGTAAAAGCCAAATCTACCGCGTGCCGAAATTGAATCAACTATTGTCGGCTTGTGAATTCAGACGGAATACGACAAATATTTTGGTCGACGACGCACAAGAACAAGGGCAAAATCGCAGCTGCAGAGTGTCGAGGAAACCATGAAAGACCTTTTTTTCTAAGAAATATTTTCTTTTCTTTTTTCTTTTTCTAAAAGAAAAAAAACGATTTTTCCATCATTCCCGGGGAAATTTTTTTGAAAAAATTGTATATCTGTAAGAGGTTTTTTTCTTGATTA
Organism: Romanomermis culicivorax; assembly: GCA_963922205.1. Classification (NCBI taxonomy): domain Eukaryota; kingdom Metazoa; phylum Nematoda; class Enoplea; order Mermithida; family Mermithidae; genus Romanomermis; species Romanomermis culicivorax. The sequence continues at coordinate 143,162 of CAWUHX010000063.1, forward strand.
TTTTCTACTACACACATATGATATGAAGCGCACGATAGAAATTAATTCTTCATTTTATCTTTCATAAATAAATTTGCATAATAGCGTTTCAGTCTAGGTGCTCCTAAACGATTCCACGCTGCTCCACGGATCGTTAAAAATATATCATGAGAACTGGTACCATTACATTTTGACAACTGCTTTCGAGTGAGAGTTTGGTGTTCGTATTATGCAAAACTTGATACTTGACTATTATGTACATACGTGTAACGGAGCCCCAAGGCCTGGAGGGGGGTCAAGCGACTTTTTTTGCGCCGGGGGTCAGTAATTCCCAAAATTTTGGGGGGAAAAAATTCGATTTTTTCACGAAAAAAGTCCGAAAAATAGTTCAAAAAATAGATTTTTTTCTAGAGACCGAAAAAATGTATTCATGGCGCAAAGCGCCCAGAAAATTCACATTGTTGACCTTTTTTGTCCAAAAATTGACATTTTTCAGCATTTTTCCGACCAAAAGTATGGGGGTCCCTACGGCTGCCATATGGCTAGCCATTGAATTGGAAAATCCTGGGGTGGGGTCGCCCAATGGCTAGCCGTATGGTCCCCTTTTTGTCTTGTGATGAAAACTCATGTTTCAAAAAGTGTGCACGCCGCCTCTGCAATGCAACAAAGAGGTTTTTGGAACTTCGACATTTCGAGGTCTGGTTCAAGTACATAGGTCGCAGACATCCGAGTTAACGTTCGTTTATTAACAATCAGGATTTGTACAATGACTGGCTATAAGAACGCCCATTATAAGAATTAATGATGGGCCCGATTTTTGATTGACAGCGCCGGTAGAGAATGAAAAATTGAAATTAAATATGAATATAAATAACTTATATGAGAAATAATTTAGTCATAAGACAAAATATAAATGGCGAAAACGGCAACAGCAACAGTAGTCTAGAGAATTGCCTTTTTCGTTGAGTGAGGGGAGAGGAAAACGGAAAGAAAATAACCTAATGGGAAGGTTGAAGGGTTGATGCATTGTGACAATTTACTTCTACGCTAAACACAGCGCTAATGATTTTTCGTAGGGAATGTATGGGACAGGGTAGTGCTCAGTAATACTATGTGTCCAAATGGCGTAGGGTAACACATTTCCAATGCAAATGTATGTTGTAGTCTACTAGAGAACGTTGTTAATGATAGTAAAATCCGGCCTCCTTGCAATAACCAATTTTTCATTGGCATTAACAACTGACTGACGGGGCGGGATATGTGCATAGGTTTTCCATATCGTCATATTTTATTATATGTGGGATTTCACACAATCTGCAGCAGCCAACAGAGATGAATTGAGTATGTTATGAGCCAGTTATAGTGCACATTTATCAGTGTCCTCCTATAAACTTGTAGTGCGTGTGATTTTCACTGTTTCTTTATTATTGTATATTACTTGAACATTATTTTTTTACTGTTCCTGTAGAAAAAGTCATACATTTTTAGCGGTCATCAATCAAATGGATTTATTTTGCGTGTTTGTTCACCATTCAATTTTTTTATTTATGATTCGAAATTGACAGGTGCGACAAATTGTTACTCAATTAGTAATCATTTTGCTATTTTCTGCTTTCTATTAAATTCGGGATTGAAGCTTCACGAAGGCTAGCTTGTTTAAAGCTAATATTTTTGCGTAAATCCATCTTTATTTACTCTGCTTTTCTGACTCGACTCCGAAATTTTAGAGCACAAACATTTTGCAGTAAAATTTTGTATGAATGATTCTGAAGGCGTTACTTATTATCCGTCATTTTTCAATTTGGAGCAACCTTGGAAGAAATAGATTACCGATGTACTAATTGCATACATGACTTATGGGGCTCGTCAAGATTCGTGTACCAGATTGACGTGAATAGAACTTAACGATTCGGATCGATTCTTGGATAGGCATCGCGTTTATACGGAATTAATCTGAAGTTTCACCATTATGAATCCTTAATTGAGAGTTTTATCTCACATCATTATGGTGCTACTGACCATACATGCACAGCATAGAAATTCTGCGGGGGGTCAGCTAGGACAGGGGGTGGAATACAATTTGTTTTTGTTCCTGATAACGAAAAAAAATCTTCGATAGGTCTTGTAATATCCAAGCAGCATATTCTTTATTTTATATTAGTCAGATATGGGAAATTATTTGCCCATACTGCACTTTTTAAAATTTTAATGTTACTTTTTTGGACTAAGTATGCTTTATTTAGAAAAATTTAACTACAGCATCATTCCTATTTTTATGATGACTTTTTCTTCTCACTTGCTCATTTTCCTTTGTCATCTTCTTGATCATTGCTGGGGTGGTCAAATCTGCTGGGGGTCAAACCCTCCCCCCAACCTCCCCCCACGTGCATGTATGCTACTGACCCACTCTACGGCAAATCAAATGAAATTTCGACGCCTAAAAGACATTATGATTTTTCCTAGTTAAATTAGAAATTTGATTTTTCTCCAATATCTCTGACCTTTTCTACTAGTGTTGAATTACGTAAGAACAATTTGGTGCAGACGTCCCCAGGCTCATATTTTCAGGTAGGGGTAAATATAGAAGTCCGATGAAATTGTGTGGCAAAATGTCCACTGAACACGTCATTTTCCCTAAAATCAGGCAACCAGTGATGGCTTAATTGATTACATCTTATGATTTGAGATCACTCAAGGAAGCTGATCTTCACAAAAATTTATTCTGATTGCGTTATTGCACTATCTGTTATCTCTTAGGAAAACGATTCAACACACTTTGTGTGAAATATTTCACACAGAAAGAAATTATTAGATTAAAGAATTATGTGTGAGTCTCAACTCTTTTTTTGCATGAAGTGATTTTCTTGTGCAGATTATCCTGCTGAGGATCGTACGATTTCCACGTTCAGTCCAGCCAGTCTCTGTCAAGCTTTGTCCGGGAAATTCGCGTGAAAAGTTACAGTTGAAATACTTATGTGTAATATTCCTGAAAAATTCTTCCAAAGTAACATGATTTGTGGTTATTTACTACACCGGCAATATTGTTCGAAAACTCGTTTTTGCCTCTGAAATCGCGACATGTTTACTGTGAACGTAATAAGTGTTTGTTCATTTTCACATTTCTCCTCTTTCCAGAATAGAGGGCAACAGTATTTCGCATCCTCTTACTTTTCAATATAATCCACCGCATACAGCAATTGGAGTTCCTGCAACGTGTCAATCAAAAATTATACACACTCACCATACACAACATGACTTTTTTCAAATTCCATTTCTCTACAACCCGCTTTGTTGTGCCTGGATAAAACATAACGTCGAACGTTTTTATCTGGAGAAATGAAAAGAGTCGTTTTTTTTACGTTTTTTCGGGTCATTTCGTTTCATATTCAAAATGAGGCGCCACAGAGGCGCTTTCGTCGTCGGCAGAGAAAAATTATCTTTTTGAGGAATTATTCGCTGTTATTGTTTAGTGGGGACACCTACAGAATATTTTAGACATTTAGTCTGATATTTTAAAGTTTCTTTTGAGCGAGATAGAGTTGATGTTTTTGTCATGTTTTTGATTAGTCCCTTAGATTATGATGAGATATAATAAAATTTCCATATTCTTGCCAATAATAGTATGATCTTTCCCTGGGTCTTTGTGAAGAAAGGATGATATTTTTCTTGTTCGAAATGCGCTGGAGGAAATATCAAATATCCTCGAGAAACTGATCGTTTATTTCTCAAACGTCTCGATTCAGTCACTACTGTATTTTAGCCAGTGACTAACCACCGTCTCATCCGTCGAAGTGTCGTCTGAGCTGAGTTTGATTTCAGCTATTTGCCATTTTTGTTTCTAATCCCTGATTGGATTCATTTACTTGCATTCAGATCTGGGGCCGGTTTCATCAAATAGGTTTAAGCTCCAACTGAGCTGTAGCTTAAGCCGTTGCTTAACTATATGTTAAGCTGTAGCTTAACTCTATGTTATACCGTTGCTGTTGAGGTGCAACTCTGCTGCAGCTCAACTCATACACATAAAGCATAATCGAAAAAGTTAAGCTGCAGCTTAGCTGCACCTGAACGGCAATGATATAATATATAGAGTTAAGCTACAGCTCAGCTGAAGTTCAGGTCTCTTTGATTAAATTGGCCCCTGGAATTACAAAAGACACAAGGGGACGAAGGTAGTAAGCTTTCTACTTTCTACGATTTTCTGACGTCGCGAAACGAACACCTGTGAAATTTTTTCTATTGTGAAACTCATGTGACTGAAAGCATGATCGAGTATATGTTCAAGGCCGCTTCTCTTGAAATGATTTTCGATACCTAACAATATTAGAAAGCAAATACTGTTTGAAGCTTTTGCCGTTTTCTTCTCAACCATATGTCACGTAGGGCTGGAAATTTGTAAGCATAGTCAACTAACCTAACAAACTTTTGAGTAAAGGCCCTGTCATACTTCATCGCGCGGCGCCGGTTGTTCTATCCGGTTCTAGGACAATTCGCCCCCAGCAATTCGTCCCCCACAATTCGCCCCTTGTAATTCGCCCCCACTGCAGTTCGCCCCCAACACAATTCGCCCCTCAGCAATTCGCCCCCAGTAATTCGCCCCTGATACTATACTTACCTGGTTTTAGAAATTCCATGATATGTTGTAATATATCTCCAGATTTTCTTTTTCCAGCTTCATTTCTTGTAACTTTTTATCGGGATCTATGGAGAAGAGTTCAGATTATGACAAAGTATCACAATTATTCTACGTGTGACTCTATCGTGTTCTTCACTATCTTTTTCGTGACAACTTTTCGGTGTATCAAAAACAAAAAAGAATAAAAATAGAAAAAATAGAAGAAAAATATAGAGGAAAAAATCAGAAATGGAGAATGAGTAAAAGATAATCAAAAAAAATATAGAAGAAACTAAATAAGAAAGACGAAAGACAAAAAAAAAAGAAATACGAGAAAAAAATTAAACGAAAAAAGGAACAAAAAACATGAAAAACAAATGCAGATCAAAGAACATAAATGACTCGCAATTCTGCCTATGATATCGGTGTTACAAATTAAAGTTATGCCTAAATTCTCCCAGGTATTCACGTCCTTAGACTAAAATTTGGCATGGTTTCTGGGGATTAGGACACCATCATTACAAACTTGAAAAAATATGAATTTGAAAATTGCCAGTGTTGAGATTTTTCACAAATTTTTGGTCGAAATTGATTATTTTCAGTCAGATAAACTTTAGCTGCAAGCTTTCACTTTGAAATCGGCCACACATTTTGTTTCAAGTGGAAAAGCAACCGGCCACTTCAATTCTAGGGAACTACTGCTCAAACGCTGTATAGCTGACTGTACGAGTAAAAAATGCTTATACTGACTTAGTACTAACCGCATCAATAAAAAATCTTACATTCAAAGAAAAATTAAAAAATTATTTATGGACATTTATTTGGAACATTGCTGTAGACCAGACTACCCCATAGGAAGGGGTATGAGGGAGGTGTTATCCCTGCCTAAAGTCCTAAAAATTGATCGCTAGTTGCCTAATTTTAGGACAAAATGACGTGTTTAGTGGACATTTAGCTACACTACCCCGCAAATTTTCAACTTTACCCTACTTGAAAAATCTGACCTTGGGGACCTATACTGTAGATCTTTTTCTTCTTGTACATAATACTTGCACTCTGCATGCAGAATTCATAAATAAACATGCTATTTCGGCTGGGAAAAATCTCTAGGTATTGTGTATGGATGTGTAGAAATGCTATTACATAACTGCTAACAACTTGGTGGAATTATTTTTAAATCTGAATTTTTTAAATTAAAAAACAGTGAATTGGGGGCCAATTACTGGGGGAGAATTGTGGGGGGGGGGGCGATTTGCTTAGGGGCAAATTGTCCGGGGGCAAATTGCTCAGGGGTGAATTGTGTTGGGGGCGAATTGACCGGGGGCGATCTGCAGTGGGAGCGAATTACCAGGGGCGAATTGTGGGGGACGAAATGCTGAGGGCGAATTGTCTGTATCCCGTTCTATCCACCTTTGAAGTATGAATAGGTTTTTGTGATTTTTGCGACCACGTTTAAAGTATGAATAGGTTTTTGTGATTTTTGCGACGCCGCGCGGTGCCGCCATCAAGTTTCAACTAAAACGAAATTTTCGAACAAGCTGTGTGTTGAAAAGTTGAAGCATACTTTTCTTGTAACATTGTTGCATACTGTGACATCTATTCATGTAGTTGAATCATATTTTTCACTTGAATGGTGAATTCTGACACTTGTCAAATTATTTTACCAAATTGATTGATTAATTTTCAATGAAGATTTACTAAGAAGTTGATCACTTAATTTGCAATGAAGACATTAATGTGTAAAAATTATGAATATGCAAAGTAGGTGTAAACATGTTCCTACAGCAAGTGTACTCGCACATTTTGATTGTGTCTTTATTCCCCCAACGTCTCTTTTCCGCAAATATCCCGATTGTCCGAAAGTCCATATTCGCCGTAGGTCCTGATTCCCCGAATAATGAATAAATTTCCTCTTTCCCCGAAAATGCATTAGTCCCTATTCCCTGAACGTCCCGGTTTGCCGAATACCAGGGAAAGGATGGATCCACTTTGAATCTGGGTCCTAAACAGCAAGTCCGACTGGACCAAGATCAGATCTGGATCCTGTATATAGCACATATGTAAATGAATAATCGTGTATTCAACTTTTCAAAATCAATTTATATAAATTGATATTTCTCAGCAGTTCAAGAGCTATTAATCGTTGGAATGAGAAGCAAATTGAAGCAAGAGCCCAAAATCTTTAGACTTGGCTTTTTTGCTAGCTTCTATCTGCACCGTGCAGGAATGATTGATTTTTATTTTTCTTCTGCGCTTTTTATTTTTCGATTTTTTTCGTATTTTTCATCTTTTTCGCATTTTTCGTATTTCGCATTGTTGAGACGAGCAATACACATTTTTTGAGAAGAACCCAAAAGTAAAAAAGCGGCGCCGTGCTTGTTAGTATGAATAGGAAAACCAGCGCCGCGCGGTACCTCGGGGCGAAGTATGGCAGGACCTTAAGAAGTTAGTAAAACCTTTGTGAAATGAATTTTGACCAGCACTATTATTTGTCATTTTCAATTCACAAGCCTCCCGTAAAAAGCTTTATGAGCCACTGAAGATCATTGTAACCATTCGTATAATGTCGGCTGAAATCCGATTTTGACGAAGTGCGCGACAGCCACACCGCTATTGGCCGTATTATCTGATCAAGTTTTGCTATTTATTCTGAATACATTCGAAGGTTCGTTACAGTCTATTTTTGCATTGTCAAAACATATCGCGAAAATTAAACTGCGGGTGAGTTACACCGTAAAGCCGGGTATATACTTACCCGTACGCACGTGCGCCGCCGATTTTTGAGCGGGCCCCGCAACTTGCGGCCCGGAAATTTAACGCACAATCGTGCGCCGCATTGCGGGTGCCGGGCGAAAAATTTGCGGGACCCAATAATTTTGCGCGTGCGGGCAAGTAGAAACCATTTCTACTTTTTCGCACATCTGTAATTCATGCGGATCAGGAACCACCGCCGCAGTACAGTAAAGTATTGTTTTTTGCCCATGGCGCACGATTGAACTTCATTTTCGGGCCCCCCCCCCCGTTGGAGCGATCGCATGCGAATATTTTTAGCTTGTTTCTGAAACGGGGGGAAAACTTTGGACTGTTTCCCAAGTTGGGAAAAACATTTTCGGATGCACTGTAGAAAATTCAAAAAATATTACGCGCGGAGAATACATGGCTACTGTGCCTGGCGCGTTTTAAAAGGCAATGTCATACGTTCGGGGGAGGGGCACCGTTTTTTTCTCTCAAATGGGGTGTTTTGAGGAAAAAAATTTCGAAATGAGGAAAAAAATTTTGGGTATGGTTCCCATTGAGGAAAAAATTTTGGGGAATTCAAAACCGAAAAGAGGCGTTTTAGTGGACTTAAAAGGGTCAAAATCTCAAAATTTTTCGGCGCGACGCGGCCGTTAGAATATTTATTATCACGTTATCATACTTGTAAACTATCGTTTTTTGCTCATGGCGCACGATTGTACTTGATTTTCCAGCCCTCCCTCACACCCGTACGCGTACGGTTAAGTATATTTAAATGCGGCCCGCAATGAGGCTGCATGCGCATTTTTGGCTGGAGTATATTTTGACGACCCGCATTTTGGCCGCACATTGGCAGGTCGCAAAACTGCTCCGCACGTGCGTACGGGTAAGTATATACCCGGCTTTACAGCTATGTTATAATACATAGAGCTGAGCTACATCTCAAGCTGCAGATCCGCTGAAGCTTGAGTCTCTTCCATGAAACCGGACTCTTTCTTGTCTTAAATCCAACGGAAATTTAGACGTTTGTGCCTCTCGATCGGAGAGCCTTTTTTAAAGTTGAAACGTGTTTTCCGATGGACATCGTTGTAGCATTCACAAGAATATGTCGGATGCACGTTTGTTTTATCAACTGATGCATCTCATTAATTACTGAAATCAGCTGCAGGCAAACTCAACATATGTGAATGTACAAACGCAGTGCTTACCATAATGTTACTTTAATGGGTGCCTGTGAACTGCCGAATATATCATTGCACAGGGCAGTGCACAAGGGGGAGCGGGGGGAGGCGGCCGCCCCCCCCCATTGAGATAGCATGCACACAGTGTATCGCGTAAAATTAACATTTTCTGGGTTTATTCAGTAAAACAACTTAGTCCGCCCCCTCCATGAAAAAATCCTGCGCACGGCCCTGTCTTTGCATATATGATTTTAAAATTTGCACTCCGAGTCCTTAGCTAATCTTCGCGCTTTGAACTGGGCACATAAATAATGAAATTGTCATCATAGAAAAACCCGCTGTTTTGAAGCATGTTAATCTTCTAGGCTTTGGCTACTTACTTTTAGTTCGAACCCAACAACTGATGATGTATAAGTGTCATTTCTAGTTCTCTCCCAATATATTACTTTTGCTTAGCAACTCATAGAACCGGGAATCGTTTAATTTTAATGACCCTCGTTAAAGGCACATTTTTCGTCTACTTTCCAGGCTTTTCGGTGATAACTTTTCTCTGCATAATTCATTTCGACGACTTAAAGCCAATACTGTCCATCCATTCGGTCATCGAGTAATTGGAGGAAAAGAAAAAGCGTTGTGGTAATTATATCTTTTCGCCCATTCCATACAAAACTGATGGACAACAAATCGATATGCTGCAGTTTCCGGAACATTCTTCTTGTACAGCTTAGCATTCTATATAAAGCTGACAGAAATAGAATGAATGACCAAAGATTTGTTGAGCCTTTACCTATAGACTGAAACAGGTTATACACATTGTCGTATAATACAGACTTTTACCGTTATTGGCGCCACGAACAGATGGGAGCTTAAGCGAGAGATTTGAAAAGCTGCCATTTGTTGTAGCTCTTTTTCGAAGATTATTTTTGAAACTTAAGCCCGAACGTTCCGAGCGAGAATTATATACTATTTAAGCGTTATACGAGTTCAATAAGACTTTTCAATCCCCAGAAACCGAATTCTACGAAATTCTCTAGAATGACGGGAAATTTGATAATTGAACCGGCTGGCAACGACGAAGACTATATGGACGAGGCAATGCTGCAAGCCAATCAGACGTAAGACGATACGCAAATGAGGCATAGGTTTTCATTTAAATTATTCCTGAGAAGACGTCCTCAGTTCCTACATGTTACGAATAGCTCCGGAAAATTTCATAATTTACAACCTCGCAACCAAGCTCAAAATACCTGGCCCTGACCCAAAAGTCGCAGATTTCCCGACACCGAATTCACACTTCTTTTTTGTCGAAAATCCGTTCACTTATGTTCAAATTTACTGCAATGGGAATATTCGGGTAGGGTACAAAAGGATTGTGTCTCACTTTGGCGCCCGTCTCACTTTGGTGCCCGTCTCATTTTGGCGTCCAACGTTGTAGGCACCAAAGTGAGACTGTTGTCTCACTTTAGCGCAAATCTCACTTTGGCGCCCATAGTTCAACAATGACATTTCTTGGATGTCCTAACTTGGCGCCCGTCTCACTTTGGCGTCCGTCTCACTTTGGCGCCTGTCTTACTTTGGCGCATACATGTAATTGGGGGGGGGGGGGTGCTATGGGAACCCCCCCCCCAGAAATCGTAGACCATATGGCTAGCCATTGGGCGACCCCCCCCCCCAGGATTTTCCAATCCTATGGCTAGCCATATGGTAGCTCTAGGGACCCCCATAGTTTTAGTCGGAAAAATACTGAAAAATGTCATTTTTTTCATGAAAAATGCCAATTTTTGAACAAAAAATGGTCAAAAACGTCAATTTTCTCGGCGCTTCGCGCCATAAGTACATATTTTATCATTTTTTAGACAAAAATTACTACTTTCTAAACCGTTTTTCGGACATTTTTCATGAAAAAAATCGAATTTTTTTTTTCTTCAGGGTCCCCTCCCCCCAAAATTTTGGGAATTATTGACCTCCGGCCCCAAAAAAGTGCTTCAACCCCCCCTCCAGACCTCGGAGCTTCGTTACATGTATGCTTTGGCGCCCTATCATAGTCTGCTTTTCGGCATTCACTCTGATCATTTATTTGGGTGAATCGCCATTCTCAGAAGGCCCTGTTTTCCTGAAATTCCTATTTCCCCGAAGAATGCTTCAAAGCTTTTTCTCGAAAGTCCCTATGCCTCAAAATTGTCAAATTCCGTTTCCCACGCAGGCTATTTTCAGATTGCATTTTGTAAATTGATAATTTTCCTTGAGAACATAGTAAATTGTAGGATTTAGCACAAAATTCGCACAGTAATAAAAATTAGTGAAAAATTGGAAAAAAATTATTTCACGTTTGATACGCTTAGCTCAACTTTGGATCGAGCAAGGCGCACAAGGTGGATTGTGACCGTGATCCGGATTTGACACGAACTGTAGCATGACATATGGGATTCCCATGACTGTTGCAAGAAACGCATTCGAAACACATAACTTCACCATCGATGTCCAGGGCCCGTCCCAACACCGCCACCGTCCCAACACCGCCACCATCCCAACTCCGCCACCGTCCCAACTCCGCCACTATCGTGTCCCAACACCGCCACCGTCCCAACTCCGCCACCGTCCCAACTCCGCCACTGTCCCAACTCCGCCACTTTCTTGTCCTAACTTTCGCAATCTTTCAAAAAGTTTATTTTTTGTAACGCGTTAAACTTAACCCTTAATTGCATGCGGTCGCGACCGACGTACAATTTTAGCTGCTGTTCAGTGAATTCTGAATATATTTACTCACAAGCAAGTGGCTAAATGCTATTGTGACCCGATAATTTGATAAAATACTTCACAGTCATATTTTTCACAGAAATATTTAGAAGTCCTCTATTTTTCTTATATTATTAAATATATGATAAGATTCATCAAAATTCGTATCTCACCGTAATGGGGCTACCCCTTCACTTGAACATCTTTGTTTAGCCTCTCGTGTTAGTTTTAAGCCCTCGATTGCACTTTTCGATTTCGGAACACAAACTGGCAAATGTCCAATAAAAGGATCCGATATGAATCTTCCATTTCGAACAGTAGTTCTCGCCGATCCAGCATTTCCATCTTCAGAGCAGAACATGCACACATAATAATGCGATGTTTCATTGTTTGACAAACGTTTAGAACTTTTCTTCCAGAACAGAAAATACAAATCCGGATCATTACCCGCCGCAATTATCACTAAATTACTCGTTAATTCCTGATTCATAAAATTTTCAATACGACCAAAGTCACCCATGATTTGATTACTCAAATTCGAATCAATTGACAACAAGAAATGAAAACAGATCCGTATGTTTGTATTTTAATGTGCAAAGCACACAGTTATTTTGGTAATATGCTAATGAAGTAAATTCCGGTCTCACGCTCGTTGTTCTATTTTTGGTTATTTCGGTAAAATCGTTTGTATAGTTAAGTACGACTATACAAACAAAGATTATATAGATATCCCATGTATTTATTGCTTTAATGATAATATCAGTTTTTGCCATCCTATGAATTAGCAATGTCATGTTGTTAAGTAAAAAAAACAACTTTGTTACAAAAAATAGACTTTTTGAAAGATTGCGAAAGTTAGGACAAGAAAGTGGCGGAGTTGGGACAGTGGCGGAGTTGGGACGGTGGCGGAGTTGGGATGGTGGCGGAGTTGGGACGGTGGCGGTGTTGGGACATGATAGTGGCGGAGTTGGGACGGTGGTGGAGATGGGACTGTGGCGGTGTTGGGACGGTGGCGGAGTTGGGGCACGATCGATGTCCAATCGTTTAACTTTTTTCTTTTTGAACAAATACAAAAGATCCGAATTAACTCTACGTTCACAAAGTAACATTGACATTTGATAATACAAAGACACGATAAAGCAGGCTACCTTGAAATCAGCCATTTTAGTTTCATGACAAGTGTTTTTATTGAGTAAAGTTTAGCAGGGTAACTGATTAGTATCTTTTCGGGTAGGAATCATTAGCGCAGTCGGTTCAACAGCGCAGTCAAATGTTCAAAAGCGCAGTCAATGCAAATGGGTTCAAAAGCGCTGTCAGTGATAAACTATTCCACAATAGTTTAAAGGGTCAAGTCGGTTCAAAAGCGCAGCCAGATGTTCAAAAGCGCAGTCAGTGATAAACTATTCCACAATAGTTTAAAGGGTCAAAAGCGCAGGCAACCGTTAGCTACAGACAAAATTTCACCTAAAAATATGTATAAATTTTTCGAAAACTGAGTGGACATGCTACAACACGACAATAATACTCAAAAAATGCATCTCATTAAGAAAAAGCGTCGTTTTTTGGCCTCTTTTTGAGTGCTTCCAAAAATAGGCAACGTGTACATGGTGCTAAGTTCACAAAAGTGTTTTTGACTTCCATCGTTTGTAAAATCGTTCTTGTCAATGTGCTCCGTATTGTACCATTCCAATGAATTTCGGCGAAGCGAGCTACGTGTTGAATTATTCTCTGAAAACCAAGATTCTTTCGTATGCAAATCCTTTAAATTCGAATCAACTGTACCAATTTCGTAAAAAATCGCAACAAGTTTTGAGAACCACCGGTGAACTCAACGAATATTGGCTTTGTTTGGAATACGAAAAAATTTTGAAAACTCGTGGAAGAGAAGATAATGAATTATATTCAACAATTATCGTTTGCAATGATACAATTTTGAAAAATCCAATGATTAGGCATCACAGTGATTGCGATTACATAAATTTTGGCGCCGTGAATACCAGGCAATTGAACCGTGAGGCCAGGGAAAAATGTGCCAAGGGGCAAAAGCGTCCATTAGAGGCACATGTGGATATGAATTCGGAAGTTAACTGTCTTTTCATAACGTTCAAGAAAACGAAACAGTTGAACAAAATTTGCCGCAATATAAAAACACGAAAAGTGGAATAGTAGAATGATGTTGGCAATGTAGAAATAAAATCGGCTTTGATGACAAAACTATAAACCTGCAAATTATTCATACACATGTCGCTGAAAAGCAAATTAAGCATTATATCTGCAATTAGCAAGTTCCGAAGCAACGTTTATGCTAACGAAACATTGAACTGTGCTTTTGAAATAACTAACTGCGCTTTTGAAACTTTTGGCTGCGCTTTTGATGCTCCTGCGCTATTGAAACAACTGGCTGCGCTTTTGAAGCAACTGGGCCTTTCGAACTGACTGCGCTTTTTGACCCCCAATCGATATCGCCGCAGAAAAATGAAAAAAAGAAAAAATCGAATTTCAGATTTTATATGACTATGATGTCCAATTTCATATGGAATTGTCAAAAACATTTAATTTCAAATAATGTGATGAGACGATATTTTCTAACGCAAAAATTCTGCCGTTATGAAATCATATCAAACCTATGTAGAAAGACTGATGAGTGATGACGTCTGTAAGCATACATGTAACGGTGCCCCAAGGTCTGAAGATAGTCACGGATTGCCCACAATTTTGGGGGGAGGGGCCTCTGCAGAGAAAAAAACTGAAAAATTTCAAAAAACGGTTCAAGAAATAGTAGTTTTTCGCTAAAAAACCCCATAAAAAATGTATTTATGGCGCGATGCGCCTGGAAAATTGACGTTTTCGACCATTTTTTGTTCAAAAATGGACATTTCTCGTCAAAAAATAGGTATTTTTCGGTATTTTACCTACCAGTGGTATGGGGTCGCTCAATAGTTCCATATGGCCGACGATTTCTAGGGTAGGGGTTCCTGCAACACTTCCCCCTCCGAATTACATGTGTGTCTGTAAGGGAAGTTCGTGGTCATAATTTCATGATGAGCTGTACTTGAGACGTTCCCCGGTAACTACAAATCTGTGCAGACGACATCTAAAAAAGTTGGCGTGACGTACGAGTATATTCATGCATACAATTGTAAAGGAGTGCCGTAGGAATCCCCCCAGAATCTTCAGCCATTATGGTGACCTGCTAGATTTTTCAGTCATATGGCTATCTTAAGGTCAACGTAGGGGACCCATTTTTTGAACGAAAAAAGTGGAAACGCCTGTTTTTGGTAGAAAATGATCATTTTTTGAACAAGAATAAATACAAATTTGTACTGTTTTTTAGACAATTACTGTATTTTGAACTATTTTCCGACTTTTGAGATGAAAATTTCGATTTCATCCTTTACCTCACCCATCCTCCGAGCTCCGTTTCATGTGTGCATTTACTGCTTATCTGATATGTAAAAGTCGAGTCGTGATTGACTTCTATGATCTGCTTTTCATTAAATGCGTGTTAATTGAAAATTGACAAAAATTTGGTCGTTCAAATCATTTACTCACGGCTTACAACAGAATTTTTCACTAATGATATCGCCAAGTGTTAATCAGACATGCATGGCAAGAACTTTCAACAGTGTGTTCTCGGACTTTTCATCGAGGTGGGTGGGGGTGGGTGAACAAAAAAACAAAAAGAGAGCTCTGCAAGCATGTTTTCCCATGGGATAGGTGTTTGACGATTTTTTCGGGCCAGGAGAACGTCCAGGGTCTCAGGTAGGGGTTTACCCTCCTACCCCCTATGTGCTTGTATGATATTAGTCACGGTTACAACCTACAAGTTTCTAGTTCATTTTCGACATATGATTTAGCAGAAAATCATAAAAATATGAAGCGGTACATGCCGTTTTATTATTCAGCAGCATTATAAAGGAAGCAAACTAAATTTTTCAATTCTCTGCCAAGCCACTTCTGTAAATTTGAAAAATGCAGTGGAAATCAGACGAATACTTGAACCAAATAATGCTTATTATTACACCCCGACAAGAACGCACGAAGAATCATACCATTACAACTAAACGATGATCTTTATGAAATTTAGAACCAGCCAAAAAATTTTCGAGCATAGAGTTCAGTAAATATTTTAATATTTTTTTAATGTGGTAACCGTTTTAATTAGGATTCTGAAATTGAGTTTTTCATAAAACCTGTTACGACTACAATATCGGAAAATTTTGCATGGAGCCGCATTAGAGAAACCCTATTCCATCCAGCTCTCCTATTTGACTGATTTATTATGCCTCCTCTTTCAATTATGTAGCCTGAAAAGCAAATTGCATCGACACGTTTTCTTGACCATGTTCTTTCTCGTTCACTACTAATTACTGGACGAAATGTGACAATAGTCTACGGTCATAGGGCTTTGAATTGGCCCATTTTTTTCTTGGAAGAACAACCAGGGCACACCCGCGCAGCTTTTTTCTGTTGTGGACATTTGATCGAGATTAACAAAGGCCAGTCTGTATAATGCATAATAATATACGTTGGCTGACCCTCTGGTCAAAGTAGGAGGAAAAATAATTTCCACGATTGCTTGCTGCCTACTGACCAATGACCATTACCACCGACACTTCTTCCTATTGTTGGTCGTTGAAAAAGGAAAAATATATTTCTGTAGGGATAGAGAAGTGTTTGTTGTTGTATGTGTTACCCATGTTTTCTGTAGTATAGAGCTTTTTGAGATGAATCAGCATGATATGCGATTGATTTTTCGCTCATGTGAGTCATGTTGCCTATTCAATAGCTTCATATAGATGTTCAGTCTGATTATTTTTTGCATATTTTTCAGGATGGACGAAAGACCGACGCAGGAACAAGGTATGATTAATTTAAAATTTTGACATTTGTGATGCTTATGATAGCTGGCAACATAGTTTTTTTTTAGCATTTTACAAGCCATGGCTTGTTGGACTGACAAAATGGCTTGTAGAATTTTAGTCCAACAAGCCAAAATGGCTTGTCAGAATTTTTTGATTTATGCGTTTGATCATATCGGATACAGGAAAGATGCATTTTGGTGCATTTTCGAAGGTCATAATCTCAAAATTTTCTGGCGCTTCGCGCCGGTTATAACTTAAATAAGCATTATTATTTATTTTCTAGCTCAGGCGCTGCTTCTAACATGTCTACCTTCACTTATCATTTAATTTTTAATAGTTTTAATCATCTTAAACGTATTATCTCATGTTTTAATTGGTAATCTTCAATATTTCATCTTGATATTTAACGAAGATTCACATTTTTCCCTTGACACATTTTTTGAGAAAGATCAATACGTCAAGTCTGTAAACTTTTTGAAGCGATTTTTCCTTTCTTAACCTAAAATCAATCCAAAAGCTTCATTGAAGTAGTTTACGGAAATTTCTACTCTTCTTACTCATATCTTTTCGGCCAAGTTTATGAGAGTGTGTGAATAAATTAATGGTTTAAAATTTTTCAAACATAAAATTCGAATCTAATATTTCAAATAAGTGTTTGGAAAATTTATTTTCCAGCATCGCAGAATGTCAATACCCAAAAACATTTTCCGGCGTTTCAGGCAGGAAAGATTAATAGCTTTTTTGGGCTCTCACTTGTCATCATAGAGGACTTAGCCGTCGATTTCTCATGTAATTCAAAGTCATTATGTTCTTGTATAGTTTGCTGGAAAATTTGTTCCACAATGCTTGTAGATTAGACTTCGATCAAACTCAAAAATTTCAAATGTTTCCTGAATTTTAATGAATTAATGGCTCTAAAATGTTATTGAATAATGTTGAATGACATCTCGTTTTTGATCGATTGCCGTGATGCTCAATATATACATTTCTTTGAAAAATAACCTAGCATTGGAATTTATTCACGTATACTGATATTATAAAATTGGCTTGTAAAAATTTGGAATGGCTTGTAAAATTTTAGGTCAACAAGCCACTTGGCTTGTGACTCGTAGGTCAAAAAAAAACCCTGCCTGGCAACATCAGTTACTAATGCAGGATGAGATAAGTGTTCAACTTTGACACTCGATTAAAATTTTACCTCAAGTTTCTGCCTGCAGTCCACACTAGAGATGTATCGGATATCAAATTTTGAAAATATTGGGTCCGGGTTCGACAAAATAATCGGGGGATTTCGGGTCTTATCGAAGGTGTTCCCTATACATCTCTAGTCCACACCCTTTTGAATTTTATGAATTTCTTTTAAGTTCAATTCTTAGCAAAAAAATAAAGATTCTCACATACTCGTGTCCGTCATTGAAACAGATTTTTCTAACTAGCTGGGAATTCTCAGTTAGCAGAGATATGAAAAATCAATGTGCGTCTTGTTTTCAGCATCTGGTTTCTAGTTGAACCAGATCAGAGCAGGCGAGTATTTTTCAGAAGGACTTTCAGGTTTTTTCAGATTCTAAAATTGATGGGAAATTTATAAAAATGTTCATTTTTTGATATTTTTGTGTCGTAACCATGTGTCTTATATACATTGCCAGAATTGAGTCGTAATTTAATTTCTAACCCAAAGGAATCCGTCCAAATATCAATGAGTGTTTTATTTCTCTTATTGTCTTTGCATTTAGTTTTCTAAATTCAACTATTAGACCTCGTCGGGTTCCAAGCTAACTTGTAGGGATGCAATGGGTACCTGAACCTGAACCAGAATATCGGGTACCCGAGCTATTTTCAGCTACCCGGACCCGAAGCGAACCGAACAAAACGCTTCTCAGATACCCGTACTGAACCCAAATAGTTTTGACAATTTTTTTCGGATTTTATTCGGGTTTATAGGAGACTTTAGAGCACCTATATTCTTGAAAATCAGTTCATCAACAACAATACTATTTATCAATATTTGTAATTGCATTTTACCAAATTAATTCTAACAAACAATAGTTTTTCAGTGGTTTCAACCTTCATTTTGTTTTGACTTGGTTCATAAATTAGACCTGCATGGATGAACAATCTTTCTCAGGGCACTGATGTTAGGGGTGTTGCCAAATATCTTCTTACAACACGCACCAAAATCAGAAAGGTTTTTACTTTAATCGCCACAATCCAAAGAATCTTCATGAATCCCAATTCCAGTCATTTCTTCTTTTCATAATTTTCAATTTCTTGAAAAGCTATATTGAAGTATACATGATTGAGGAAGCATGTTCAAAATGACCAATTTAGCATAAGTGTATTGGCTTGTTGAGTATTTTCTTCTGAAATGCTATCTGATTCATGAGCAAAGTCTTCTATATTCATGCCTGCACAGCTTGTAGATAATTTTGTTTCGTTTCTTCATTGGCTGAGATTCTATATCTATTGCACTTTGTTCACTGTATTTTTCAATGAAACTGGTTGCCAGTATTATGGTCGAATTTTCAGAAAAAAAATTATTCTTGTAACATGGATCAAGGAATGTTGCATGTGCATTCTGAAATGACATTACTCCTTTAAGCTTGTGCTCAA
This sequence comes from Romanomermis culicivorax, assembly GCA_963922205.1. Classification (NCBI taxonomy): domain Eukaryota; kingdom Metazoa; phylum Nematoda; class Enoplea; order Mermithida; family Mermithidae; genus Romanomermis; species Romanomermis culicivorax. The sequence goes on from CAWUHX010000063.1 coordinate 161,881, forward strand.
CTATTCAATCTACCGTAATTTTTTCTTACTCATTTTGTCCTATGTTCTCAAATCGTTTCTCCGTACCTTCCTGGATAGTGTCAACAAAAGTGCCGATTTTTAATTCATCATGACCATTTGATTTGTCAAGCATTTTTTGCAACCACTGGTAGCAAAATTTCAGTTTTATGATTAAATTTCTTACAATAAAAATACTTTTTCAGTAGTATCTTTGGAGGGCTGCAGGAGCGTGATCAATTTTTCAATTATTGAGCATTGCGGCACCATCCAATCTAATGACTCCTCCATCATATAAACGCCTAATGGTTCTTTGACTTCGAGTAACTGTTGCAACATGTCTAATGATGTCTTCTTTTCTTTTTCTTGATTTTTTCCTTGGAATGTTTCTTTTCTGAATGACATCAAAGCACTGGAGTTTCAGAACTATTTGAACGTGATAATTCCACTATGTCTGTCTTGCATTTTGCTTTGTTTTGATCAGCTAGATCAAAAAAATCCCGAATCAAAATGATGTAGTTTCTAAGCATCTAAGAAACTTGACAAACATCAGATTCGGTAACAATATTTTTTGATACCTATTCCCAGTAAAAAATCTAGAAATGAATCAATGGAATCCATCCATAAAGTACAGCACATTGCTTGAAAGATAAATTTTATTTTAGTATTATGAGAAGCATTGACACAATGAACATAACCCATGTACAAGTATGCATACTGCAATGCAGTAATACAAGAAAAAAGTTCACCTTTGTTTATTGAATTACCCGAACCCGAGTAAATTTAAGATCCATACCCGAACCCGAATAAATGGAAATTCACTACCCGTTGCATCCCTACTTGTATTTCATTCACTTCGCGTCAAATCCTCACTTTTAAGATTGAATTTCTTTAATTTTGAGTAAGAAATCAAAAGTCTGGCTAAAGTAAGTTGTTTGGTGCCTAGCGCCGAAAAATTTTTAATTTGAGGCCTCTAAAATGTCGGGAAATGCATATTCAGCACATTCTACTGCAATTGCCGATGACTGATTTTTTCACCATTTGATTGGCGGAAGCGGTCAAACATTTTACTTCCATTTTGGATCTTATATATCTGGAGCCAGTAATTTACCAATCACAATTATTTATCAAAAGCGGTTGTTTTCACATGATCTATAATAACAAAAAAGCGCAATAGGCGTTTTACTTCGGACTTGAATATCTCCGGCAGTTAGCACTGAAAGAAAATTTTAGATTATGAGATTCTATAGCATTGGAAAATGAACACTGTTAATGTCTTTTTCCTGCATGAAGGGTCTATTTTTTCAGTGAATTCAATGTGTTTTGGGTGGGGCAAACTAAAATTCAAAAATTAGGCAAGCAACAATGAATCTGAATGGCTCTCATTTTTACAAGCCAATTTGGCTTGTGCCCCTAAATTTTTAGGAGCCAATCAGAATTTTTAGGAGCCATGGCTCCAAATTGGACTAAAAAAAACTCTGCTCTGAAGAAAAAAAAATTGATTTTTTTCACTAAAAAAGTCCGAAAAACGGTTCAAAAATTGTAATATTTGTCCAGAAAAACTGTAGAAAATGTATTCATGGAGTGGAGCATCGAGAAAATTTACATTCTTGATCATTTTTTGTTCAAAAACTGACATTTTTCAGTATTTTTCCAACCATAAGTATGGGGGTCCCTATGACTACCATAGGGCTAGCCATAGGATTGGAAAATCTTGGGGTGTCGCCCAATGGCTAGCGATATGGCCGAGGATTTCTGGGGGGGTTCCTATAGCACTTCCCCCCATTACATGTATACTCCTATCGTTTTTTGACAATCTTTCATCCTCTTTGCCTTGTTTAGAACCCTACATATCAATACCCGAGCCATTAAACAATTTGACCAAAAAGGCTGGCGAATCTATACGGCTGAAATGCCAAGTCGACGGAACCTTACCTATTAGTTTTAAGTATACATTTTGTTTTACCTTTTTAAATTAATTTTTGATGGAATTTCCACTTTTTTGCAAAAGATGGTTCAAAAATGACGCTCCTTTAGTCAAGGAAAAAGGCCGCCGGTTGAACGTCAATAATCAAGATAATCTATCCAGATTGAGAATCAACAATCTTAACCCTTTGGATACCGGCTACTATCGGTGCGAAGCGACCAATAAAGCTGGTAGAGTGGAAAGCACATCGCTTTTGAAAGTCAATGGTATGCTTTTCAAAAACATGGAACTATAATTCTCTATTTCGTATGTTATATGAATATATATTCCTATTTTTGTGTTCAACAAAGACATAAAACTCACGGGTTCAAATTGAATTTTCTGCAGAATGAGAAAAAACCATATTTCTTGAATATTGGCCGACTAGATTCAAAAATACTAAACGTCGATTTTTTTGAAAATAAATTTTGAAAAAGTGACAAAAATTGACAACATGTTTTACAAAAGAAAAGTACAATAGATCCAATCATGAGAACCATATAACAGCTGGAAACTTCAAGAGAGTCATTTTAGTGTATCCCATTTTCAAGAGAGTCATTTTAGTTTACAAGAGAGTCGTTTTAGTGTATCCGTCAATTTTCTCGGCGCTTCGCGCCATGAATACATTGTTTACAGTTTTTGGACAAAAATTACCCTTTTTTGAACTATTTTCCGAGCCTTTTTGGAGGAAAAAATAATTTTTTTCTTTCAGGGAACCCCTAAAATTTTCTGTAATCGGCGATCTTCGGCCTCAAAAAAGTCGTTTGACTCCCCCTCAGACTTCAGGACTCTGTTACACATATGATTTTGATACTTTGTCAGATCCATGTTATCGGATCGGATTAAACTTTTTAATAAAACTGGAAGGCAGACCACTATTTCTCGAAGGTTTTTAGCAGTCATAAATCGAAGTCGGCCGAATTCCGACATGTTCAGTCCGTATCAAAACTTGCCCATCGATCATCACGGCGAACCGCATTTGTCCGATGACCACCCCGGTACTTGTCAGCTTTACCAGGGTCAAGCTTGTAGTCAATATTTGACCGGTCAACGTGTCCACGTCAAAAGCAATGATCCTGAAACCATACATAAAATAGGTGATTTATTTATGTTTCACTTTTTAGTTTTCTTATCGTTCTGCTGCGTGTTCATGTTTCATGGAGAAATATTACTGTATTTAGTTCTAAAAGTTCTACTTGCAGACCGCATTGTGCTCGATGCTAGTCGTGTGATCAGTAATTCCAGCGAAGTTTCGGTCCCTTGTAAACGTTACGCCGAAAAAGCTTTTTGTTTCCACAATTTCGAAATCTGTGATCCTCAAACATCGGCGGATGTTACCAAAGACGCAACCGTCTTAAAGATCTGCAAGTTAGTTTCTTTACCTACTGTACGCAAATTACGAGGTAGAGCAATAATTTTTCTCGTCTTTAGACACGATTGCTCAGTAGTAGAAAAAGATCTTTGCCCTGAAGAGTATTCGAAAGCCCGTAGCCAAGATTTAGTAGGCCACGGTAATCTTTTGCCGGACTGCGGCGAATTGCCCGATCACGTGACCAAATGCGCCAAACTTTTGGGCGATTTCGATGAATTACCTCGCGGTACAGATTTAAATTCTGCAATGGCAGTCTTTTCAAAAGTTCACTCATGCATCTCATAAACTATAGAAATTCCTTAATTTTCCTTATAAATCCCTCATATCCTTGGTGTTATGTCGCTTGCGAAGCATTAGGTTTGATTTCTGATAAGCGTTCATTGAGTCGTATAGCCAAACCCACGTGACTGGCGAATAAGACAAATAACGCTCGGTGAGGGACTCGAACCCTCGACCTTCTGCATACAAGACTGACGCGCTACCAACGTGCATGGTTCGGAAATTGTGTGTTGTACCGGTGTTGGTGAGAGCGGGGCACGCCGCGTAATGAACAGCCGGACGCACCACTACAACAATTTGCAAATATATTGCTGGAGAAAGACCGATAAAGAAAGATTTTTGAACAAAAATGCTAAATTAATGTCCTTATTTGCGCTACAAGTTCGAATTTTTGTACATTATTAGAGAAAACCGTTTTCCCCAGCTTTGAGGTTAAAATTCCGAACTCTCTTTGCACCCATAAAAGCCCAACTGACTCCCCAGACTTATGCTCCTTTTGTGGTTAGAAATCTGGAAAAAATGGGAAATTTTCAATTTTTGAATAAGTATAGTTATTCCTGTATATACATTGTATGAACAAAAATTATTCAGTCACTGATCGCATTTTTCTAAAAGTTCCATTTTTAGATGACCCTTGCTATGCTGGTAACGGCGTCGGTTATCGAGGTACAGTCTCCACCACAGAACATGGGAAAAAATGCCAACGATGGATCGAAGTTCGGAAAAAATTTTCCGAATATTCGAGTTCGAAATATCTCGAGTTGACAGGTGATTTTCTGAATTTGTCGTTGCATTAAACAGATAACGTCAAATTTTGTGATTCATATGTCTTGCTTACTATAATGCAGCGTAGCTGAGGCTATTTTGAATTGTTTCTGTCAAAAGAATGAATAATGAAGTATATTTACGTACTGATTTTAGTTTTTAGGCTAACATTCATATTCTTACCTACAAGTTTAATAGCCAAAATACAATTACGTAATCTATCTCAAGATATAATTCTGCTTTGGAAATTTATTGCGCAGAGTGAATGCATTTCGTAATGCATAGGATAAAGAATCTCTAGATGTAAGCATAGCAGCTCAAAACCGGCACCGGTCGCGAGCTGCTATATGTACTTCGTCTTGCGCGCGCCGGTAGGCGTTGGCCGGTGCAGGTTTGGCAATTTCGACTCAAACGAAATTTTCTGAACCGGCGCTAATGTTGCAACATATAATGTTGGGATTTTGATCGAAAACGTATTTTTGTATCAAAAACCTTATACTTTCCGTTTTTTGAACATTCTCAAAAAACTCCAAGAAATTCTCTATTTTTGCAACAAAAAATTCAAAATAATCGAAATAATAAAAATGATAATAATGATGTCAATCACAAAAATTGAATAATTATAGAAAGGAGAATTCAATTTCAACGTGCCACTTGCCGGACAGCACCGGATGAAGTATAGCAGCAAACATTAAAGGGGTATGGGGTATTACCTCAATCTTAGGTTTGGAAATTCATTTACTACCCTGATAGAACAAACTTACTGATCGAATAAAATGGGAGAAAAATGACTTACTGGTACGTAAAATTTTGGTAAATGTCATACTAGGTATGCCAATTTGAAGGAAATGAGTCAATGGGTACTTTTGTGAAAAAATGATTGCTATTGGTTGATAAGGAGCATCTTTTTAGAGTGGGTGGTCAGTTCGAGAAAAATACCTTTAGGGTGTTCACAGTTTTGAAAATGCATTGCATAGCTGATTTTGGTGTGTGCAATCAGAAAACTTAGCAACTGCAGAGCACCACTGTTGTTTTTTTGTTCGAGACAAACATTTGTGGCTCCGTACATACATTTTTTGGTAAAGTCGTACAAATTACAAAGAGATTATGTCGGCATTATTTCATTAGAAATAGCTTCTTCTCTACTTCACTGTTTTTCCCTAATCGTAGTTTCTGAGAAAAATCTTCGGAAAACGGACATTTTAGGAGGTAAAAATCTCAATTGTAAGTATACTTTTAAACATTTAACCGAGGTTGAATTCAGAAGCATCATAATTTGAACCTTATGTTTTTTGAATAAGTTTTAGGCATTTTAGGACACGATTTCTGAGAAGTTCTACCCTCCTTATGATAAGTTGAAAATTAATCATATCTCAAAATGAGATATTTTGGGCAGTTTCGTGCGCTGAGTTTCGTAGTATCATTCGTCTTGCTTGAAAACGAAAATTCACGCCGCTACAGTATGCCAAATTTTGAAAATTGTAGGTTTTTTGGCATTTTCCAGTGGTTTTGCTAGCCAAGCGATATTTCAGGATCGAATTGATTTAATTTGATAAATGAACATCGTTTTACACAAGAGAGAAGAAGCTATCCTTTGATGTAATTTTTGCTCTAAATTTTTGCACGTTACACCTTTCAAGAGAGTCTAAAGTGTCAAAAATGAGCCATCAAAATTAGGAAAAAAATTTTTAAGAGCACTCCCGAGCACCTGCCATCGGATGCCGCAGAATTTTATTTTCTTCATTTATAGCTAATGCATTTTTACTGTATCGGTAAAATTTTTAGCAAAATTCTTGTACCGTTTGGGGAGCTGCACAGTTCTGAAGAAGGCATGCTCATGGAAATCACTCAGAAGTCACTGCATTTTCCGGGTGGCCCTTGTCTAGCACATGTGATCCGTTTATTATCTGTACTATAGAATTACCAAATAATTAACAGACTAGTTTGATGTACTAATTATTTCACAAACGAATACTTTACACTCTGCAAAAAAGTTTAAGCTGTCGAAAATGAGAAGCAAAAAAAAGGAAAAATCTTGTTTATGGGTACTCCGGAACAGCTTCAACCATGATGCCGAGGAATTTCATCTTTTTATTCTTTAGTTCATACATCCCTACAGTAGCTGCGAAAGCAATATCTCATCATCGCGCACCGTTTTGGCAGCTGTAGACATTTGCATACACTGCACTGTCATTCAAATGTGTTTTTGAATCTGGATAAATGTCCAATCAATAAAGTTCTTGGAACACAGGATGCGTCCTCACCCAATATATTATGAGAAAAAATGTGGCTTGAAGTCCTGGTGAATTTTTATTGATCTAGGTTTGATGGTTTCTAAACGAAGCGTTATAAATGAAAAATCGAAAACTTCGAAAATTTTCATTAAATTTCAGAAATTGGATGATTGTTTGAAATTCATTTACAGAAAAATGGCTAGAGTTATTCGGATACTCTATGCATTGTTGGAAAGGCACTGAAATCTACTATCTTTGCTCTATTTTCGTCAGTCTAACATCACGTGGTGTGAAACACGGTGCCTTCAACTGTGGGGCACTTTCGCACAACAACATAAGTGGAGTCAGACAGCCGACATTTATTTTGTAACATTAAACTCGCAACTGCGATTTTTTCCGGTCAAATTACTGAAAAAGAGGAAATTTTGTTGCATCTATTCTGAGGCGTCCTGTTGCAGAACCATTGTAAGATCGATGAAATTTTACGAGTGATTCGATTCACATCTTTTCTTTTTATTCGTCTAATATGAACATTTTGAATTTTTCCTGCATCTCGTTGATGGCATATTTAGTGGAATTAATCAGCATTTTGTATCAACTTTCAGAATGTGCAGACACCTACAGCTCCCGAAACGGTACATTAATTTGATTGAAATTTTAACACAATGTGTCAGATATTAGCGGCTACAGAACTCAAGAAAAATTCTGCGGCATCTTATGGGAAGGTGCCCAAAGAAGGCACTATTGGACTTTTTCGGTTAATTTCAACTTCCATTTTGACACTATAAAATGGAATAAAAAGTGTAGAGTAATGCGCCGGAATAAATAAGAAATAAGTGAAGCTACATTGTTTAATATAGTGTACTTTTGTGCTATATATGAAGGACATGAACTGAAATGGTATATGGAAGGAGGTCTTTTCAAAAATACACTCAAAATCGTGGGTTTCTGATGCCATGTATAAACTTCGTTTCAGAAAGTTCTAAAAAGGCTAGATTCACTGAGGACACATTGACCCTTGAAAAGTTTTTACATGTAATATATGGATCGCACTTGCAGATCACTAAATTTTCACCTATTGTATTAAAGTCAACACAAGGAAGCAGTGGTCTACTTTAGGTAGACAGCTGAACCCCAACAATATGTATTTAACGGTCACCTGCATGAATGAAACCTGTTGCAAGAAACTACAGCCATTTTGAACGAATCCAGAAATTCTTGATCAATATTTTCCAGATAACAACTTCTGCCGAAATCCTGGAGGTGAAAAAACTCGCCCCTGGTGTTTTACATTGGATAATCAAGAAGAATACTGTAATATCGCCAAATGTCCAGTCGACAAAACCTCTTCGCATAATTCAGCCAAAGATTCGAGCAGTGTCACAGAATCTGTCGGCGAAAACCAATCGTCCTCTACCGGTTCCATCTCGGCCAATTCGTTAGCCGCCATTTTGGGTATTCCGGCCTCATATTCGCCCTATTTGTTCACGGCGACGGGAATTTTAGCATTTTTATTGATCATTTTTCTGCTGACGCTCTTGTACAAAATGTTTAAAAAATCGTGCGGCCCGCAAAAAAAGGGCAAGAAGCCTGCAGTCGGCACATCTACAGGAATTGGGCAACAAGCAAACTGTTTTACGACGAATGGTAGCATTAGAAAGCCGCATGATCAGCAGGTAAGTGTGCAGGTTAGGGTTAATACTGTAACAACCCACGCTTTGATAGGAAACTTTTCCAATAGATGCGAGGCATCATGAACTCAGAAACGACCATGTTCTATATTCAAAAACTGATTCTGACTGAAGAAATATTACAATAATTTTTTCCTCCGGTGGCTCATGCACGTATAAGTGCAGTGGAAAGCTCATCAAATTCAGTGACGCTACTGTAAAAGTTGAAAGCCAAAATTTTCCAACATACGAACTACAATGCAGAGGAACGTAAATTTGCAAAATATTTTCGTGTTGGTTCTTCTAGTCTATTTTTTACAGAAAGGTTGATCTAAAGTACTATTTTTTCAATCGTTTACACAAAACCTTTTACTGTAGAAGTTTAGCAGAAAATAAGAGGATGGAAAATCTGTGAGAGTACTAAATAACCTTAAGAAACTTTTTGACCAAAAAATCTGCATATAAAAACCTTGCTTAGGCCGCGCTAATTTTTGTTATCGTGCCGATGTTTGACACATTTTTTGGTTTTTCCAAACGAACTATTCTGTTAGACGTCTCAAAATTTATTCCAATAGCATAGTGGATGAAATCGTACATTATCGTACATAATAAAGTTCTGTCTAATCTCCTGCTTGGAATACTATGTTAACGGCTTTGAATAAAATCATTTTTAAGCTTGAAATGATGCACCTGATCCCCGGATCGACGAGCCATCAACCAAATAATGATCCTTTGATGCATATTCGACAAATACCGGGTAGTAACATCGAAATTATGGAAACTTTGGGCGAAGGCCAATACGGTATAGTTAAAAAAGGTCATTTGATTGGCTTTCAACCGGACGACGACGATATAGAGCCGTTTTACGTGGCTTTAAAAATTTTGAAAGAAGGAGCGCCGAACAAGCAAGTGTAAGCGATCAATTTGAACTGTTACTGCTGTATAGCGACAAGGTTTACTGTAATTACATATATAGATTGTCTTTTAGCGCTGATTTTGAACAAGAAGCGAAAATCATCTCGAGATTAACGCATCCGAATATCGTCGAGCTTATAGGAATTTCAGTTGTTGATCGGAATCAGTGTATGATATTTGAATACATGTAAGACTAGCTTATCAGTTTTATAAACCTTATTTTCAAACCATGGTGGTTAATTTGACTTGGATATCTTTTCAGGAAATACCGTAAAAAATTATTAGGAAGATTACATACCTTTGCTGTTCATTTTTGATATGTGGGTTTTTCGGCAAAATTATATTGATTTTGAACATCGTGTGCGGAAAATATTATAACCATTTTTCGTAAATTCCACAACCCAAATTTTAATTGTTGTAATCTTAATGAGTATATATGTATACGACCATCGGCGCCCGGTTCTTGACTTCCACCGTAGTTTCTGTTGCTCGACGTCCATTTTAGGTAGCTTTAACGCGAACATTGACGGTTAAAGCCAGACTTAACAAAAGTAACCTTAAAGTTGCATTAAAAATTTGTTGCTGAACTCGAACCTTAAACCTACCTTATAAAACTGTTAAGGCTGCATTAAATTGGAAGACAAACCAAATGATATGCTGCTAAGGAGGTACAGACCTACTATAAAAAGAAAAACCCTAACTTTTCGTGCTGATGAGATGAGTTAAAAATTCGTGTCAAGCAACCCTATATTTTAATAATCCGCTGTGATGCCTCCCTTAATGGTCGCCCTAACGTTCAGGTGAAGAAACCCCCCAGACACCTAATGCGAGAATTGAAAATGAACCGTAAACCCCCCTTGAAAATGAACCGTAAACAAGTCATAACGGTCGGTAACGCTTTAAGCAATAGGATCCTTTTAATTTTCAAATTATTTGTTTCAATTTCAACTTAACGCAGCCATTAGTAAAAGTCTGCGTTAAAGCTAACCTTACGTTAAGGTTACTTGGTCCAAATACTGAACTACTGAACTGATGAACTAATACCGGCGTAAAACAGAAAGCTGTATTAAAAAAATCGAATAAATTCGACTTATTTTAGGACTCACGATTTGCGTAATTTTCTAACACTGAGATCTTCACACTTCTCCGTCTCATTGGATTCGTTGGAGATTAAAAGAATCAATCGCGATAATCAAATAGATTTTCTACATATCGCAACTCAAGTAAAAATCTGCATATTATTTTACCAATCCTGAATGTCTCTTTCTTGGAAACGTATATAGATTGCCTCCGGTATGGAATATTTAGCCGCGAATCATTACGTTCATAGAGATTTGGCGGCACGCAATTGCTTAGTCGCTGATCGGATAACGATCAAGATTTCGGATTTTGGCTTAGCTCGGTAATGATGTAACTACAGTATAATTTGCGTTATGAATTTCGTTGCTGATGATTGCAAATTTTTCTGGGATAAATTTTAGCTTGAGTCGTTAATGTTTCACGTTCATTGTCATGCAGTCAGTTATCCCAAACTCAAAAGTTTTTTTAGTTGTGGGATACACAGTTTCTTAAAATTAACACATTTTAATGAATTCAATTTTTTACATAACGTTTCTGTGTTTTTTTGCTGGTTTATTTTCTGCTTCTTTTTTTCTAGTGATGTCTACGCGAATGATTATTACGTCGTTCAGTCTAGTAAACGTTTACCTATTCGATGGATGTCACCTGAGTCCATTTTACAAGGAAACTTTTCCGAAGCCTCAGACGTTTGGGCTTTTGGTGTCACTTTGTGGGAAATTTATAGCTACGGCCTTCAACCATATTTAGGGCGCGATAACGCCGATATTCTAACCTTAGTCCGACAAAGGTTAGTCAATGATGAATTAAAATTCTCGCATTAGGTGTCTGTAACTTCAAACAATACGACTACACTCTGCGATGCTCGACGTCAGACACCGGCACAATTCGGCAAGTGTTTGATGAATTATAAACATTTGTACGGATGAAAGTTTTTCTAAAATCACCATTCTGAAATCCACGAAACGATGTGAATATGTTGATTAATCCAGAATAGAACATTTTCACATATTCCCGCATGTGTAGCACAGGGGTTTTTGAAAATGACTAAAAAACATAAGCGGTCGAACCTAAAAATTTCACAGCTTTGCTCCGATTATGACTAAAATTGCACAATGCATTATATTCTTCTACTAGTCTAGTTTTGGAAGCCCCAGGTAAAGCCCTTTTTTGTCATAGTAACTTCCGACTGGCGCAAGATTGAGACATGATAATTAGTGTGCATGAAACCGCCTGTCACTCATCTTATTGCTTTTAAATACCAACTGTTGTTTTGAGAAATGAAATGAGAAATTAGAATTTAACAAAATCTTTCTCTTAAAATCAAATGAAAATTGTCATTGCCGATGAATCGGCCACCCGCACGGTAGTATCAGCCGATGTCCATTTGACAATATTATCAGCCTAAATTTATGAAAATCTATGGAAAATAAAAAAACACTTTGCACCATAAATCAATTGTTTTTTGTTCTTTCTTGAAAATCTTCTCAATAATAAAACTAAGCTAGTAGTATTCTAGTGGATTTACAATTTTCTGCTAGTTCATGTAACACATAAGACTGAAAATATGGGAGCATAGTACGTTAACGTGTATCATCTCATAACTAAAGAAATGCTAGTGTATTAGCGATTTTGATCACTGTACTAATTTTTTTGTCTGTTTTTTATTTCATGTTTGTAAATTCAAGAATGACCAAAATTGGTACCATAATGTTTACACGAAGGTTTCACTGTAGAACTTTTTGGTTCAAATGTTGTTAAAGCTTAGTTGAGTAAGCTCACAATCCAGTCGCGCTTGGCCAACAGATAATCGTAAAAATGTGTTTGCTTTCTAGTTTTATCATTTGGAATCATTTCAATAGATTTCATTTTTAATGTATATATTTATACTTTTTACGATTCAAATTTCAATTTTTGTTAGAACACTCTATGTGAAGCAGTATTTTATCTCAAAAGGGTTTTTTACCCTGTTGAGATAAAATTAGATATTAGTTCCGACATTGTTTAATAATTCTACAAAAATAAGGAAAAAAATTTGAGAACATTTTCTTTGATTTTCTTTCAACAGTGAAAATGACTTACTCAATTCTTTGACCCGTAATGCACATATGTATCCTGGATAAGGGGTCGGGTCGGGTCAAGAATCTTTTTTCATTTTGTATCCAGTAAGACTATAAAAGTGATGATTAGAGGATTAAAACAACAACGAAAACCGTATATATACCAGGAACTCTCTCATCTGGAGTCGATGCTAAGTGAAAGGGCATACGAATTTCATACTTCAATGGCAAATTAGGTTGGAAGCATACTGTAAACTGAAAAACTTCTCCTCTTGTTCTCCAAATGAAAAAGAAATGACGCAAACAATCTTGCTCTCGACGAAATGTATTAGTAAAGTTTTTGGGTCGACAAGTGGTTGTTTGTGATGAATAATGTTTTCAAGGCACCTTCTTGAACGCCCCGACCATTGCCCATCGCATATTTTCGGTCTCATGATGGAATGTTGGATGGAAAAACCGCTCCGCCGGCCCACATTTGTAGAACTACATCAACGCCTGCAAACTTGGTCCCTAACGGCTTTGAGCAACAGCCCGGCCCATTCGACCGTGGGTCCGTTGGGCGCCGGCGGCGTGGGCCAAAATCATTGGCCTCAGCAATTGCGTACGGGTAGCGTTTTATCCGGCGGTTCAGGCAGCTCGAGGGGCGGTTCGGGCGGCGCCGGTGGCGACCATTGTTTCCCTTCGTATGGACGAGCATCCTCCACGGCTTCAGTCAATAATAACGGCCAAATGTTGATGAACGGTGTCGGTGCTTATCACCACCCACCGCCCCCAGCCACTCCCGTTTCGCAAACGGGCGCCTACCACCAATTACAAAATTCGACCAACAGGAGTACTAATAATAATTCGTTTTCGCGGCAAAATAATGGCTACTGTAACTTGATGACTAACGGCTCTTATGGTCAAGCGTCTCCTAATATGATCAAAAAACAATATTATAATTGCCGGGCACCACATCAGCAGTACGCTTTCCATAATGGTGATACGATAGACTCGTCGTCTACACTCTCTTGATCTGTTTTTGGGGTAAAAATTTAAAAAATGAGATTTCGAGTGAATTTTTTCGTCAATTTATACAGGATGATTTAAGAAAACACTTCGCGCAAAGGTGTTATATTACAGAAAACAGGAGAGGCTTCAGGTTCCATTTTTCGTATCCAATGTTGTTTACTACGGTAATCTTTTAAAGTACATCAGTTTCATTTGGATCCGAAATCTGCAGAGAAACGATATTTGGTTTTTCTATAAAATGCTTGTAGATTAAAAAAGACAACAAAAGTACAGTCTTCGAAATCGTTTACCCTAACCTCAAAATTTTTGTTATGATAATTTTTCAGCATCGCTCCAATTGAAATTTTCTGCTCCGCGTGGTTTATCAGAAGATTACTAAAAAATGAAGTAGTACTTTCCTAACGGTTTCAATTTTCACTAGCATTTAAAGAAAAACAGACTATAAGATTTCAAAGCGTCCGTAGATATTCACATGCAAAAGTTTTGCTTTCGGTGAAAATTATGAATTGCGCTCATAGAAATGAAAAAGTGCATCTAATATGAACATAACGATAAAATTTTGTAAGTGCATTGCGTTAAGCATTTTTACAGTAAGACATGCTCGATCTCGTCTGCTTGGTATGCAGCTATAAATCAAAAGTTGATTCCACGAGTGTTGAGACAATTACTCTAGACAAATTGCAACAATCGTATGGAATTTTAGAAGGAACTCCAACGAATAGCTATCTATATTCTATTTATTTACAAGTGGGAGAATAGCATGACCCGACAATTGAGCGCCGGACAACTGAGCGCCGAGACAACTGAACGCCGAGACAAGTGAGCGCCAGACAACTGAGCGCCGTGGCTTAGGCTTAGGCTTAGGCTTAGGCCTCAGTAAATGAAAAAAAACGCTCAATTATAATGCATTAAATAGTCGGCGCTCAAATGTCTGACGCTCAATTGTCACGGCGCTCAAATGTATGGCGCTCAGTTGTCGGCGCTCAATTGTCCGGCGCACCGGAGAATAGACTATAGAAACGAAATCCAAAATGTTAGCTCAGCTGCCGCGAGCCTTTCTCTTGGGCATCCTGTATTTTGTTTCCTGTTTTTATTTTTTGCGGCTTTAAACGCCAAATTTCGCAGAATTCAAGAGCTTTTTTCTTATTTTTCCGGCGTACCCAGGGTACTCGTTATTAAATGATTTTTTTTGTTGTTATCGGCCATAGTTCTTAATGCGAGATTCTTAAGAATGCGTAAAAAAATTTCGATGCCTTGTATAATATCTCTGTATTTTTTCGTTCAGAGCTGATGAAATTTTGTGCACATTTTCGCGCAAGCGAATCCTGCGAATTTTTTATTTAAGACTAATATACTCCATTTATTTTGAGATGATCGATGCAGAGATAACTAGAAAAAATAGATAACTTAATTGCAATTTTCATGAAGTGAAAAACTTTATACGTGTAGAAAAATGTTAGATTTCGTTATGGCGCAAAATTATAGAAAAAGCACCATCCTTGTCCTTTTTTGGTTTGAATAGGACTGTGTTTGACATCTGCATGTTACTCGAGAAATTGACCATTTTAACCAGATTATGACAGCAAATTTTCTGTCGTTCTGTTTACTGCTCATGGATGATAAATTTTCTTCATTCGTTACAGTAATAAGTTTGAATAATTTTCGCGTTTATTTAGCTCACTTCCATGAGACCGCTGCATCGATCATTTCAAAATGAACGGAGTGTAGTTAATACCGATAATTTTCTTTTGTCATGTTCATCACGAGCTTCTTGT
Source organism: Romanomermis culicivorax (assembly GCA_963922205.1). Taxonomy (NCBI): domain Eukaryota; kingdom Metazoa; phylum Nematoda; class Enoplea; order Mermithida; family Mermithidae; genus Romanomermis; species Romanomermis culicivorax. Next base: position 177,002 of record CAWUHX010000063.1, read on the forward strand.
ACAATATAATATTTCTCTATATGTATTTTGCCAATGCACACTTACTCTGTTTCTATATCTATATCTCGTTTCATACTTATCAATAAAATGCGAGATTCAACTTGTGAAAATCATGTTCCCCGTACGAAGAAGGTCAAAAAACATTTGAAATGAGTTAACTAACATGCCCGAGATATTTCACAATATCATAGGTGACGCGGTAGCGTCAACCTGTAATATACTTGGCCCCCTAAAATCTGACTAACCCCTCTCCCTAGAGCAAAAACAGTTATAGATAGAGAAGTGATGTTTTTTGCATAATATCCGCCATATGGGCAAACATAGGGGGTCAAAGGTCATTGGAGGTCTATAATCAAATGGGGCGCAAAAAATGGCCTTTTTAGGGCCCCCAGTTGCAGCAGGTTCCTCAATGGATATGCATTCCTGGATCTTGATACTTTTACCCGTGCGTCTATCAAGTGTCTTCTCGAAACGCTTTTTTTATTTTTTGAAAATATTGATTTGGTCAAATTATATGAGTGACCAAAGTTCGAGAAAATACCCTTCGTTTGGGTTCAAAAAAAATCATTTTTTGTGAAACAGATGTAGTGTTATCTGGTTATCCTGCGTGTAAAACAGATTTATTTCCGTGGTCTTCTTGGGGAAGGGATTTTCGACTATTGGGAATTCAATGGATGCGGTCACTTTACACAAATAGTTATCCCGGTTGTTAGCAAGCGTGTTTTCGTGATTTTTTGGTGGAAGGGGTTTTCGACCATGGGGTACCCAATGAATGCAGGTACTTCATACAAAAAATTATTCCGGCTGTAAACAAGCATATGTTATGATTTTTGGTGAAAGGGGTTTTCGGCTTCAAGGAATTTAATGGATGTGGTTGCTTTACACAAAAAATTATTCCGGGTGTAAAAAAGTGTATTTTCAAGATTTTTTGGTGGAAGGGGTTCTCGACTGTGGGGATTCAATGAATGCGGTCACTTTACACTGTAACGCCCGATTCCTACTATACTTTTACTTGTTTCGATTTATTCGGTCCATGAGGCCCTCGGGGTGACAAAACGATAATGACGATAGATGATACGATACTATAATAAATGACAACTGAAATGAAGACACAACGTCGCTGATGGCTTATACTTTAGCATTGACAGTAACTACGTCCCGATTTATATGAATACTCGAACCAAGCTTTTACATACAGATTTTTAAAGAACACACAAAAGACTAAACTATTTCACTTTGCTTCTGCCTTTTATATTGCTTCCTGTTGACCACACCGTTGGTCTGTGAGGAGTCCACTTTTGAAATCTTCTTCCAACCAATCGTCACTTCTTGCTTCATGTGCTTCCGTGTACTGTATGCTTGCCTAACCACGCCTTTATGCTTCCTGACTACAGTATGCTTTACCACGCCTTTCTGTGTTATGCTTAGCTTCTCTGTCTATGTGCTTCGAACTTATTGTAGGCTTAGCCACGCCTACGTGCTTCCTTCTTAATAAGTACGTGTGTATGTGATTCTGTAATGTAAAGTGGCTACTGTTCCACTTGAGACTGGTATCTGGGTTGGGGTTTCTGCATTTCATTACGGGACAGGTGTCTTTACGATTTTGGGGGATTACTGTAGCTATGGGAAGGTGTCTTTTTGAGTGGGTTATGAGGGCCACGTGCCGATGTGCAAATTAATTATGTAATGTCTTTAATTGGGTCAATAAGGGTTTCTGGGAGCGAGATGTTCAAAACAGAACACTTCAAGGGAATTTACAGGAATGTCAATACAGGGAAACTCAGACATCCTTGAGACAATAAATCACAAAATAAATTTATATACAGTAATCAGATATGAATATCGTACATTGTGAATTTACACTGATGTATTAGCACCTATATTACATTCCCCTCCTTCTGAAGTTGAACATCCTCATTCAAGGGGTTTCAAAGAAGAGAGGCGATTGGGGTAGGTTTGGTAGGAGTTGCTCATGGGTAGAAAGGGGATGTCTTGTTTACATGAATTGTAAAGGTAGCGTTTTTGAGGGGATGTTGCAGTGTGACATTAGGGTACATGAATCTTGTGACTGCATAAGGATCATTGTGACAGGGCAAAAATTTAGGGGTTAACCCTTGTTTGCAAGAGTGATTTTTGTATAAAACAAGATTGCGTATCTTGTATTGGATGTCGTGTGTGTTTCTGTTGTGCTGAGCTGTATATTGGTTCTGTGCTTTTTGTAAGTTTTTCTGGACTGTGGAGAGAGCTTCTGTGAAATTAGATTTGACTCCGAGGGCATAGTCATCAAGATGGACCATATAGGAGGTGGGGAGGAAATTGAAGGCAGCGTCGGATGGCAAATTGGGTTGTCAGCCATGGAGTAATTCAAATGGGAGGTATGAGAGGCTATCATTTTTGTGAATATTGATGGCAAAAACTGCAAATGGTAAATAAGCATCCCAATCAGTATGCTTGGAGTTTATGTACATATGTATGCAGGCACCGAGGGTTTGGTTACAGAGTTCCACTTCCCCATTGGCAATGGGGTGGTACAGAGTTGTGTGAACTTTTTTGGTATTGTATAATTCGGTGATTCGGGTGAAAAGATCAGAAACAAAATCTGATCTGTGATCACAGTGAATGATTTTTGGGGAGCCATGATGGCAAACAATTTTGTTTACAAATAGCTGGGCAATGATGGCTGCTGTGATGTCCAGGGTAGGAAAAGCCTCGACATACTTGGTGAAATAGTCGATAAATACAACAATGAGCCAATTCCCATCCACACTTATGGGTAATAGCCCCATGCAATCAACACTGACTCTGTCAAATGGGTCTGTGGGTTGAATAGGGAGAAGACTAGCATGTACTTTGTGCTGCAGGGCTTTGTGAGTTTGGCATTTGTGACAAGTTTTGCAGTATTGTTTTACATCAATATTCATTTTTGGCCAAAAATAGTTCTGTCTGAGGAGATGTAATGTTTTACGTGAGGCAAAATGACCTGTAAACTTGCTGTCAGGGTGAGATGCAATGACATCATGAATTTTTGATTTGGGAATATATAATGTTGGTTGCTTGTCAATTATACGAAAAAGGATGTTGTGATAGACTGTGAATTTGATCATGGTTGGTGGGCAGGGGCATTTTCGAGGCCAAATAGGAGGAAATTAAATTGGTATTGCCCTGCTGAGCAGTTAAAGGTTTTTTTCTCTCTGTCACTTTCTGCCATGGGGATGGAGTAATATGCATTGGACTGGTCCATGGATGTGAAGTATTTCATTCCACACAGGGTGTCTAGGATTTCGTCAATGTGGGGTAATGGATACATGTCTTTTTTGGTTACTTTATTCAGGCCTCGAAAATCGATGCATAGGCAATGTTCACCATCTTTTTTGGGGACAAGAACTGTATTTGTACACCAAGGGGAATAGCTCTAGCCAATTACTCCAGCTGGCTCGAGTTCTTCAACTTCTGCTTTAATGATTTGCTTTTTTTGGAGATGTCCCAAAAAGGTGTCTGCGGATGGGTTTGCAACTGTTTGTGTCAATGTTGTGGGAAACAAGTGTCATCCGACGCACGTCCATTTTGGAGTTGGCGTATAGGGTGTGGTATTTGGATAAGAATTCTAGTAGTTGATTTTTCTCTACTTCAGTCAGGTTGCTTGGGGTTAAATTAACATTTTCTTTTAACCATGTGAAAGTATCAAAGCAGTTCAGCTTCTTTGGAGTAGGAAGGAGTAGTTGGGTAGAGGAGTTCTCTTTTGGTAAGAAATACGAAACAGCGCCAATGCATGCGCCAGGATACAGGGTCTGGGGGGTGTCCTGCGTGTTTAAAACTGAAATGCGAATACAATGATTTTGATTCTCTGAAATGGAAGCAGCGAAATGAACTTTAGAATTTTGTCTGGCTTTGAGGTAAATTGGATATGGTTAATATGAGGTAAGTTTTGGGTAAGGGTACGGTGAATACGGTAACAGTGTGCAGTGGTAGTTCCAATTTCTCATTCAAATAGGTTCCACCACGGGTCAACAGTGGGCTGTATTCTAGGCCTTCGCAAGTGAGTATGACATCACCAAATTTTACTTGGGACTTTTGGTTGTTGATGGTGTATTCCAAAAATCGGCTCAGGAAATTTTTTCCCAGGAGTATATCTGCTGTGCAATCTTTTTGAACATATACCATGATTGTTTCTTGTATGGATTGGGCCGTTACTGTCACAAAGGTTGTTCCTGTGAAGTGCATGGGAAGATTGTTTGCTGCTTTTGCTTGGACTAGTGAGGGTTTCATGTCTAGTTGTAGGGCTTCAGCAATACGGGAATCAATGAGGGGGTAGGCAGCACCAGTGTCAATCATGCTTTTAGTGAATAGCTTCCTGTTGAATGTAATTGAGATATGGTGGGGTATGTTTCTCAAGTACGGCTGGTGCAGGGTTATTTGAAATGGATTGGTGTATCTGGTTTATAAGTTCAATTGCAGGAGTCCTTGGTGTATCTACCTCAACAATGACGTTTTTCTGTTGTGTAAAGGCAGTTCGTATGCATGTTCACTGGCCATGTGGTGTTTAGGGTAATGGAAATATTTGCGCAAAACAAAGAGGAGTAGAAGATACCAGCTAGGACAACAATGATAACAGCTAGGTTGATGAGTATTTGCAAGGGCCCCTTTAGTAAGTTATTTAACCCATCTGTGAGGCTTTGGGTGGTGCCCCTTTTAACGTGTTCTATGCCTGGAGCAGCACCAGGAAGTGTGTTGCCGATTGCTTGACTATGGTCTGAGATCATGGTGTACACTGTATCAGAATTAAGGGACATTTGGGTGGTGTAATTAACTAGCTTTTTAAGAATTCTTTCAATGATGTGGGTTTTGTATATGTATTGCTTCAAGAAGAGTAAGTTTGTCGATATTGTTGCAAGTTGGTCATTGAAAATTGGTGGTGTATTGAAGTGGAAGAGGGAGAAATTTTGATTCTATACTATTTCCAAAGGAAGGTCGCTCACATGTTGGGATCCAGTTTCACTGACCCATGTGTTATTTTGTTTGTATAGGGCAACATGCATGTGATGGCAGTTGACAGTTTTGGAGAAAGGGTCAAATCATTTCCTCCAGGGTTTGAAAACACAATGTTGGTCCCTACAAGGATAGGTAGGAGTTTGTAACAGGTCCCATTGATTTTTTGATTGTAAAAGACTTTTGATGCATTTACCTCTTTACAGGGCCAGATTGTGACGGCATTCCCTGTGAATTCAGCAATTATGTCCATCCTATGTAAAAATGGGCCTGCCCCAAGTGTTGCATCAAGGTGCAAGATTTGCCACACTAGGTCAAGATGATGTTGAGCTTGCCTGCATAACTCATTCTATACGTTTTTAAAATTCTGAATTTCAAACTCTTGAATTTTGTCTGCTAGGTAATTTAGTTTTGCATTAATAGGTTCAAAGTCATCAAAATCGTATAATGTGGTTTTGGTTTCATTAAATTGTGGGATTAAAAAGGCATTGTGGTGTGGTATCCTTTTGTCTAATTGTACAATGATACCTTGCTCAGTCAGGACACTATCTTTGGTTTCCGGGCAGTTTGGGTTTGAAAAGAAGGCATTTTTGATGGAGAATGCTCCTTGCAGTTCCACGATGATCATGTGTGTTTTGGTCAGTTTTATGGGGTGGGTTATTTTGTATTCCAAGGGGCATAGGCTTTCAAATGTGGTCTCATTCCAGATAATGGCTCCATCGGCTGTTACACAATGACCTGATGTTGGCTTGCATGAACCCAGGTCACCTAATGTACCTGTCATTGATTTTCCCTTCCATAAGGCAACCTGACCAGTTTCTATAATGACATTAGTAACGGACACACAATGGTCAGTACAACACCATGCATATTCTACACTTAGTGAGTTGTTGGTGGACCAAAATCCCGATTTCATTTCATACAGTTTTTGACTATTATGCTCTTTGTCTATGACGATTGCCTTGCAAACATGTGGGGTCATTTATTTGCCCTCTAACAATTTCTTCTAAGTGATCCTGAGTATGGTGGGTCATTCTTGGTTTATGTTGCAATTTTCGCTTTGAGGTCTCAGTTTTTGCTTCACGTTCAATTCATAGAAATGTGTCACTTAATGTTTCATTAAAGGTACTTTCCAGTCTGATGCTTAGGATTTAAAGTGTCCTACTGTGGGGGATGATTCTGATGTGTGTGATTACTTGTTAGGGTTGCCCAGAAAAGGGTGCACCTTAATGGGGCTTGGAGTTCGAATGGTTAGGGCAGGGTAGGGTCACCAAAATATGTAACACCCAATTTTGACTATACTTTTACTTGTCTCAATTCACCCATTTCCCGATGTCCTCGAGATGAAAACACAATAAGCAATACAGGGTTACAGTAGGATAAACAATAAACGAACGACAATATAATTTCGCCGACAGCTTTAGGAGGCCTCAATGATACACGCTTGCTTTTACACAAATCCCGAACATGTGAATTTAAAAAAGAAATACGAAAAAACTAAATTATTTCACGCTTTCTTTGCCTTTTATCCTGCTTCCTGTTGGCCACACTCTTGATCCGTGAGGGTCCACTTCTGAAATCTTCTTCCAACCAATTGTCACTTCCTGCTTCATAAGCTTCTGTGTACTGCATGCTTACCTAACCACACCTTTTATGCTTCCTAACTATAGTATGCTTTACCACGCCTTTTTGTGTTATGCTTAGCTTCTCTGTCTATATGCTTCCGACTTGTGGTGGGCTTAGCCACGCCTACGTGCTTCCTTATTAATTACCCATGTATATGCTTCTGTAATGAACCAGGGCTACTGCTCCACTTGAGACTGGTGTCTGGGTTGGGGTTTCTACATTTTATTACGGGACAGGTGTATTTACGATTTTGGGGAGAATTATTGTACCTATGGGAATGTGTATCTTCATGTGAGTTATGAGGACCAGGTGCCCATTTGCAAATTAATTATGTAACGTCTTTAATTGGATCAATAACAGCTTCTGGGTGTGAGACTTTCGAAACAGAACACTTCAAATGAATTTACCGGAATGTCAATATAGGAAATTTCAGACATCCTTGAGACAATAAATTATGGAACAAATTTATATACAGTAATCGAATACACATATCGTACATTGTGAATTTACACTGATGCATTAGCACATATATTACACATTGCCATATTGCTATTGGTTTAGCGTTTCTGCACATTTGAGTGAAGTCAACGATTAGCTTGCACTATAATTTACATCCAAAAAATTTTTTCTGTGGTTGATACAATGTTATGGGGGGGGGACAAAATGCACGAAGCTGCAGAATATACTTTTCCACGGACATGAACAATTTTTTAATGAGAAAAAATAAAAATCCAATATTACAAAAGTGGACTTTTCAAACTTTAACTCAAGTTCTCAAAAATCTAGTTCAATCCTTTTTCTAGCTTGGCAGCATCCAAGCAAGTATATTCTTATTTTTTCTGCTCCATCGAGGTATTTTCTAATAAACTAGCCAACTGATATACTCTTATGATTAGATCCTTATCGTGGTACACTTGGCGTGAACAAATATTTTTGATACAGTTTTCATGAAATGTTTGTAAATTTGAATTCGTCAAAAAATCGCTAAAATTGACGAAACTAAATTATACTTTGTACCGATTATTTACAATTTACAAGCGTCGCGACGAAAAACGATTAGTGAATTCAATATCCAGTGGCGCAAAAGCTTCTTCGTGTATGCTGACGAGGCAAGTTTTTAGTGTAGGGCCCATAATGATCAATATTAATTTTGCCCTTCATGGGCAGTAATTTATTAGTGCTCATTGTTAACATCACTAAAGTCTGCATAAATAAATAATGAAAATTTGACCTACCTTATCCTATCCTGAATTTTCGGGCGGTTTCGAAGCCTACAATTGACGCGGCTGCAGTATGCCAAAGTTTGAAAATTTATGATTTTTTGGAACTTTTAATGGTTTTGCTGGCCAAGCAATATTTCAGAATTGAAGTGATCTTACTCGATAAATGAATATCCATTTGCACTGTGGAGAAAACAGGCTTTCGGAGTAATGAATGTTGCCACGATATTCAGCATGTAAAACTACTCGAAATATGTTATTTTCAGATAATATTTTTAATTTTCAATTTATCATAGCTCATTTGGAACAGAAGGCCTTTTGGGTCAGAAATTGTGTCTTAAAACGATTATTCGAATGCATGTGAAATATTTTGGGCCTTTTGATTGTTTTTGTTCTTTATAGTGCAATAATGCTATGGACCAATTTATCCAACCCCAACCTTACACTAGGTCGAATCTTTTACGAGGAATGTCTCCGGATGTAAATTTTAACATCAAAAATAGTGCATTCCGTAGCCCATAAAAAATTGACTGGTGTTACACTGATAATTTCTTCTGGAGTTGTGTTGATGGAATTTTCGATGATGAAACAAATCTATCGATGCCTAACCGGTCATTTTGGAGTGACATATGAGTGTAGAATATAGAATTTTCGACAGATCATTAGACCTCATACTTCAACGTGTTGCTATGAACTTGCTCATCAAATTACATGAATAATTCATGAAAATGCAATAACAACATGCGAACAGTTTAAATTTTACGACTGGATATAATCAACTATAATTTGTTTTTTATAAAATGATTCCAAATATAAAAGTGACACAAATCAGTAATGTCGTCAAAATCGTTTACGTGAAGCTCTTAGCGTAAAGTTTTCCACTCGAAAAATTGTTCAAGGTGAGGTCAGTATGCTCAGAAATTTCCAGTCTTATATGATATATTGTTTATCAGAAAATCTGAAATACTATTTGCTTTCTATTTTTATTATTTAGAAGCATTTCAATAAAAACAGACTATGAGCACCTTTATCATCGCACGTTAAATGATAATGAGCACATGCACTTCTACGCTTTTGGACACCTTTTTTTATAGCTCATTTTGATTACTACTTCTCTCCAGAAAAACCTGTTCATCGTTTCCGGCATTCAAAAACGTCAGATTGACCGAGAGTTAGGCCTCGAGCATTGGGTGTTTTAGACGAACATTCCTAGCGCGGTTGTGTCACGAAATTCTGTTACACGGCAAAAAATTCCCAATTTTTTACCCCAAGCACTTCTACCACCGTTTAGTGCATGTATCAGGAAATTTTTTTATCCAGCCTTTCAGCTTACGTTTTAACCGTGCTCTGTATAGTCTTTCCATTCCTGGCTAGTTCTCTGCTTTTCGCCGTTCTGTTGCTGCTAATCGAAATTTACTTTCGGGCAAAATTAATAATAAACGGCCGACCGGATTTTTGCATTGCGGGATCGCCGGAAAAACCTGGAGATATACATCTTTTTGTGGAATCCGAGAACTGAGGACACAAAAAAGACATTCCATTCATTCATTTTTGGCCTCCTACAGTGCGCAACAACGTTGATCGCGTTGTACCATTCCATAATATGCAAATTTGCTGCTGCTAACGAAAAGCGATGAAAAAAAGATTTATCGAACAAATATACACATATATTGCCATCGGCGGCCGAAAGTCGTAGGAGACAATGATGCTGCATTTCTTCTTCTTCTAGAAAGAGGAAAAGAAGATTATTAGAAAAAGAATAAAAAAGCAAGAACTATCTTGTTTCTATTGAAGAACCGTACTCACTGCACCAGGGCTATTTCGTCGTCATCAATTTCGAAATTGTTGCACGGTATATTTATGTAAGAAGAGAAAAAATTCCCATTGATGAAAATTCAGATGAGCCGAACGAAGGTAAGTTGATTTGGAGATTGGTTTTTCTAATCAAAAAGGTTGCTGGTATGGTATAAGAACACCCAACTTGATTTTTTTCAATAATTTTTCCGCCCTCGATCACCGTAGAATATCTCATTATACCTGCGGAACTAACTAACCATATCACGTTGATATATTTTCTATCTCGATCTGTTCGGGTTCGATAATGATACGGTTTGTTGCAGATTGTTGTAGCTTACCGATAACAAACAATAGAAAATCTTGATCAGCCGACACTTATAGTTTGTCAAGTTCTCTTACCCAAATCGTATCTTAGAATGATAATGTTTTCTGGACCATCGTTAATTACTGTATAACCTGCTCACATTAGTGGATGAAGTCATTGCGCATTACATTAATTCAGTCTCTCGGTGTCGTTTTCACGAAGACTAGTAATGAGTGCGCATAACTTCAGTCCAAAATTTTTTTTCACTCCACATTTCCGCTCTTCTGTTTTTTCTCATCTTTCGTTAATAACTCGTATTTTTGGTCTATTACCAAGCGAGCGATTGCCAACTGTATGATTCAAGTGAGCGAATTCCCGATTGAGCGCATTCCCAGATGAGCAATCGAGAATGTAATAACACATTCTTTGTAATTAGCAGGTTGGCATTTTCAGTAACCATAGTCTCTCCCGTATAAATCTTTTATAGTTCGGCATACTAGTCAATGTCTGTAAGAATCAGGCCAAGTTCTCCTATTCAAGGGCAATAACTCGAGAAACTTCTGAATTTTACATCTGTTCAATTTTTGACGCCGATTATCTTTGTAATAATCATTTTACACTAAACTCGTTTTTAACGAATTTATCGGCATGCAACGCTGCAAAAATTAGCATAAAACTGCAAAAATGGTTGATGTTGCATTTTCATGTACCACTTTGTCAGTTTGTTATTCTGTTCGGGTTTCTGGTATTTTTACATGATAGAGCAGATGTTGCGCTACAACTTAATGTCAAATTCGATGAAAAAATTTGCTCGTTAATTTTTTTATAAATGAAAGAACATATAAATTTCAAGATATACTTATTCGAATTTGGCACATTTTGGCCTACGGTAACTCACATAAGTTCGGGCCTGACCCCAAATTTTGTCAGCTTGAGCTTCCATTTCTTCCAAGAGCACCCATTTTTTCTTTAATGCGTAGAAACTTAGGGAAATGAAAGTACTATTGAGCTATAGTACTTCAAATTACAGAATGTTGTCAAAATGAATACTGGTACAATTCAATAGTTTTCCTAGTGTCAAAAACATAGAAACAGCACATAGACACACAGAAATTTCTAATTGTATTATGAAAGTTGCTCATTTTATTTTACTCTATCAATAATAGTTCATTTTTATCATTTGCCCAATAAAATATAGCTTCTCTTTGCAGGATATACGGGCCTAAAAAACAATTAGGTACTTGTCTTGGTCATGAATTGCTGCAGTGGTTCTAATATGACAGGAAGTGCTGCTATTTTTTATTTCATACAAAAAACAGTGTGTATGGAAAAGATAAAAGGTATTGAAATATGTCAAAGCAATTTTGTAATCCAGGCAAAAATAAATAATTTCAGTATTTATGTTCAAGCTTTATGAAATGTCAAAGCAATCCGTTTGCAGCAATACAGTTTCTAAGTCATATTTCTACAATATCCCCATCACATTTCCTTGCTTCCTGGAACCAAGAACGATTTTGCTGCCAAAAAGTAGTCAGGTAGTTGGAACTGTTTCAGATTTTTGTCACTTCTTTGGAATTGTTCTTTTGTCTACGCTGCCATAATCGAATTTTTGAAGTAAAAACTATATATAAAAACTCCAAACCATTTGCAGCTTTTTAGTGGAGTCGTTATCTGTGTACATGTCCCAAAATTCGTGTAACACTTCAGCAAGACTTGGTAACCTGAGTTTCAGTTGATTGCTCTCCAGTAGTTTGTGAGTTTGTACGTTGTCACTGCAGCATAGGGAAGACTGATTCTGTTTGGCCTAAGCCTGTGTTGTCCTAGATCCAGGTGAGGATCAAGATTCATTTGGCGAGCATATTATTTCATGCAAGTGCCAACAGGGAATAGAAATAGTTTGTTTGCCATCTCAGCACTATTGAGTGTTTGATCTGACTGTTGTATTCTGGTAGCGCTTGATTCAATATTTTTTTCGTCATGAAATTGTTTCCACAAGTTGACTTGCTCAACAATAGTGACAAAAACACCTTGATGTGCAATGAGTTTGCTATTGAACCTGGAGTTTCCTTCCTTGACTTTCATTGATGCTACAGGGTAAAGACACCTTCACTAACCTTGTAGGCTCTCCATGCTTGCATATTTTTGGCATCATTGTAAAAAAAAATTGCTTTCTGTGGTTTCGACTACATTGAACGTCAGGTTTTTGAAGCTGACCTTTTGCATGATTAATTTGCGTTCGTAACACACACTGTATAATTTAGTCAACTTTGCACAAGTAGATCCTGATGTAAAAAGTATGACCATTAAAGTACTTGTGGGTTGTTGATATGTTTTTGGCACCAAAAAAATTATACATTTGTGCCAGCATTCCTCTTGACCAAAATCACAATGTTAAGCCCCGGTTATACTCACTGCGCTGGGCTAGGCTGCGCCACGCCACTGAGTATTACCGAAAATTGTTGCGCTGGCTTACGCCACAGTATACACGAAATTGCGCCTCGCTATGCCAGCTTACGCTAGGCCTGGCGTAAGCCAGCGCAAGCAGGCGGTGCAAAAATCTTGTCGGCCGATTTTACGCCAGCTTACGCCAACCTTGAAAATTTCGGCGTCGTATGTTTTGTTTTATAGCTTGATTTCAAGCGAAATTTTGGGTTTTCCTGGGTTTTCGAAGGCGGGAAAAATTTTGGTTGATGTTTTCAAAAATACGGAAAAGCTTTATTTTTCGTGAAATTTTGTCTAGCGCAAAATATTTTTTGATTTTCAGCAAATATTCGACCGATATTCATCTTCATCGGCCAATATTCATCACTTTCTAATGTTTTTTGCGTCGGAAAAAATTATGGTGATGTTTTTGAACCACCAAAATAGTGTTTTTCTTAATTTTTGCTCACCCAATATTTTGTAATTTTCGATAAATTTTGACCGAATTAATATTCTTCATTCTTGAAGTTTTTTGGAACGGGAAGAATTTTGGCGAAATTTTTAAACCATAGGAAAACGTATTTTCGATAAAGTCTCGCCGGCAAATTTTTATCAAAATTGTCTCTTTCCTCTGTTTTCTAACCATATAATATGTAACAGGGCCTCGAGGTCTGGGGGTTCGGACGACTTTTTCCAGGCCGAGGTAACTAATTCTCCAAAATTTTGGGGGAGAGCTCTGTAAAGGAAAAAAATTCGATTTTTTCATCAAAAATGTTCAAAAAACGGTTCGAGTAATTTTTGTCTAAAAAACTATAGAAAATGTATTTCTGGCGCGAACCGCCGAGAAAATTGACGTTCTTGACCATTTTTTGTTCAAACATTGATATTTTCCCGTATTTTTCCAAACAAGAGTATGGGGGACCCTATGACTACCATATGGCTAGCCATAGGATTGGAAAATCCTGGGGAATCGCCCAATGTCTAGCCATATGGCCGACGATTTCTGTGGGCGGTTCCAATAGCACTTCCACCTCCAATTACATGATGTTTCTAACCCAAATAAAAAATTTCATGATTTATCCATCAAGAAAGAGCATCCTTTTTCTGTGCGTTGTTTTAAGAAATTTGAAACGGAGTGAATCGTGGTGTTTTAATCAAAATGCGGCTTTTTCCGAAATTTGGCAAAATGTTGGATTTCGAAAATTGTTGTTCTGATTTTGATTCAATATGATAAAAAACACCAAGAAGCATACAACAAACGTAAGAGTGATTATACTCCATACGCCACGCTACGCTACGTAAGCACAAGCCAAGCGTGGCTTAAGGAGAATAATCCAGTCTTTATACATATGAGGTGATGCACTTTGTAATACTGTAGCTCAATAGACGGTAATTTTATTTTCCTAATTTCTTGCTCATTGAAGGCCATAGTGGTGAACACAAAGCTGTCAAAATTTTCGGTTCGGCCCGCACTTATGTGGGTTATTGTAGGTCTAAATGTGGCAAATTTTAACAAGTACTGCCTTCTTTCGTTTATAAAAAAAATTAAGCAACAACTTTTTGCATCGAATATGACATATAGTTTTAGCGTAACATCTACTCTATCATTTAAAAAAACCGAGCCAAATAAAATACAAAATGACAGAACAGTGCATGAAAACGCAACATCAGCTATTTTTGCAATTTTATGCAAGCTTTTGCAACTTTACTTGCGCATATCTGGGTGAAAATGACTTTTATGTAAAACGATTCTTACCGTGAAGATCAGCAACAAAAACTGCCTAACATATGTAAAACTCAAGATAGATTTTTTTAGATAATGATGCTTACGGATGTGACTCTTGGGTGTTTCATTGTTGAGAAATAAAATCAAAAACTAACATGAAAACTGTAAGCAACAATGAAGAAAAAATCACAAACGAGAAGCTTGAATAGGAAATAGAGATGCCCAACTGTGTAAAAATTATACGGGAGACTATGGTTATTCAAAATGACAACTGGCAATGTATTGTTTGCGATGTATTATATGCTGAAATTGCTCCAATACTTGAAGAGTAAATCACTTGCGTATGTTTTTTAGCGAAAAAAGTATCGATGGGCCTTTACACTCTGCAACTGTTTCGACTGGTTAATAAATTCATAATCTGTATAAATGCTGCTTCGAATCGTAGTAAAGTTGTGTTTTTCTTTGTTTTGAGAACATCTCTTTCGAAGATGTGACTGTAAATTCCAATGTACATAGCCGGAAATTTGTCGAAATTACATTGATCCTCCTCACATTTATGTTTTTATTAGTTTCATTATGTCATCTCCCTTTTTCGAAAATTTATGTTATAGTTACACAGCTTTAGCGATGAACATTGTCCAGCTTAAGGAGTTTTGGTTCTTATTCAAATTTGAGAAAAATCACTATGAAGATATCCAAAATGTAACATGGTTCGGCATCGTACATCAAGAAAATCCTCACATCGAATGGGATGCAGTCGGACATGTCAGCAGCTGATTAGGTATATCCACTCTGAGAACAGAATAAGTGATAATAAGATCATGACCCTGCAAAGGAATGTGTCACAAAAGAAGCGATTTATAGTTCGAAAACTTCAAAGTGATTCCAAGTGAAATCAGAAGGCCATTGCATAAATCTTTTTGAAAAGTGCGTTGAAGTCAGGGGAAGTTGCATTGAAAAGTGCGAATAAAATTATCCTGTTGTCATTTATAGTGCAGTTTTAAGATTTCGTGAACCCATCCTCGTATTGCATCAGTTTAGGCTTCTCTAAACTCAATTAAACATTTTCTCGTTCCAAAATTTTTAGGATTTTGCATCGTCTCTCAGACAGTGATACCACATTTACCTCGTATTTCTTTTAACGGGCCTCTGAAGACTCGGTGCATCCATTAATGCGCCACCGCTATTTCCCGACCGAATTGATTCCCTATCAAAATTAATGATCTCATACTTTCTTAATGAAAAATAATCAGAAAAAACGAACTTTTCTCTATTCCACTCTTACGTAAATTTAGAAAATTGTGTGTAGCTCTGTTATAATTATGTGTTATTTTTTATAGTTTTCATTGGTTTTCGGGTAGACTGATGAACAACATCAAAATTGCCCATTTGAAAACATTGAGAATCGTTCATTAATCCAATTACACGACCCAAAAATTAGCACGTAAATGAGTGGCGTCGATAGAAGGCGTTTTTTCGTCTCATTGTGTTTTTTTGGGAAATCACCAGCAGCAAAATCTGCACCGAAGTTTTTTTTATTGTAGGTATCAGGCGTGAACCGTTCATTCTTCAGTCACTTTGAGCAGATTTCATAAAAATATTGTACACTTTATAAAGTGACTCTCCGCTCATTTTATGAATCATACATTGGAAGCCTGTCGTCTTTTTGCTTGAACACCATATCTAATTTGACCTGTAAGATCAATGTGAAGAAAATTTCAGTAATCATGATTGGCGCGATAGCGTCAACCTATAATATACTTGGCCCCCGAATTTCATGCCCCCCTCCCCTGGAGCCAAAACTGTAAGGGCTTAAGTCTTCGGGTTTTTTCATGATTTCGGGCATAGGGGCAAACTATGGGATGCCTTTTGTCATTTCGCCTCTATCTGCTAGAGTAGTAAGGCCGGCCCATATAGGTCGTATGGTTAAGGAAACCCCTACCTTTTGTGTACGAATTATAATTTGCCATTTTTGGCCGATTTATAGGTCGTACAGTAAACATATACGGTCGATTTTTCGTCAATTTATAGGTCGTATGGTAAAGGATACAGGTTCTGGAGTTACCCTAATAGTGGAATTATGGTAATATTTCAATTATGGTAATAGTGGAATTAGGGTAATAGGTGTGTTACTGTAGGTGGAAAAGGAAAATTGATGATGAACGGAAAATGGAAAAAGGAAAACTAAAGTGAACAAAAAATGGAAAAGAAATAAAAAGAGATCATGTATAAAAACGGCTTCCCCGGTGGGCAGAGGAAGCCTTTCAAAAATTTGCGCCCCTGGACCTCCTTTGACAAAAGGGCGCCACCTGCAGGCGTAAATATGTTGGGAGGTCCCATTCCTGAACAATCATTCAAGTCAATAAAAGTCAGAATGGTCAAATTGGTCAGTAATGATCTGTTTAATGAGTAAAATCTGGAGAGAGTCAATACACGCTGAAACATTATCCTTACGGGTGCATGCGTATAAAGTTTGATTGTCTGCCAAAATGACCAAGAAGGTCTTTTATAAAAAATGACCGGAGCGAGCTGGCCATAAAAAGCATGTAGACAAATAAGGTCTTTTATAGAAAAACGACCAGAATGAGCTGGTCGTAAAAAGCGTGTAGAAAATTTGGAGAGTTGAAAAATCTTTACATATCAAAAAGAAAAAATTTTTAATTCGATGCAGCATTCTAGTTTATTATAAAACTTTTAAAACACTGTATTATTTTTGTTTATCGCAAAAATACTGTAGTCTAAATACAAAAATAAAATAATCATAATGTAAATAAAATTGGAGAAACAAAAAAAGAAAGCATGTATAACAATGACCCCCTCCACCCACGGAGGAAGTCTTCCAAAGAAAGTGCCCTCGGGCTCCAAAATGAAAGGTGCCCCGTCTGCAGGTTAACAGAATAGCTAATCGGAAGCCCTGCATACTGAATGATCATCCAAATTAGAATGGTCTTTTAGATCAGAATGCTCAATTCAACA
Source organism: Romanomermis culicivorax (assembly GCA_963922205.1). Classification (NCBI taxonomy): domain Eukaryota; kingdom Metazoa; phylum Nematoda; class Enoplea; order Mermithida; family Mermithidae; genus Romanomermis; species Romanomermis culicivorax. The sequence goes on from CAWUHX010000063.1 coordinate 194,058, forward strand.
TATAAAAACTCTAAGAGTCTATAAAACTTGAAACATTATTCCTACGGGTTTATACTCATAAGGTCGTAAATGACCAAGTTCTTTTATAGAAAAATGACCCAAATGAGTCGGACATAAAGCGCGTGTAGAAAAGTGAGCACTTGAGCCGCAAAAATATTCTAGATGTAAAAATGTAACTTATACTACAAAAATATTTGAAGAAAAGAAAAGAAAAGAAAAGAAAAGAAAAGAAAAGAAAAGAAAAGAAAAGAAAAGAAAAGAAAAGAAAAGAAAAGAAAAGAAAAGAAAAGAAAAGAAAAGAAAAGAAAAGGAAAGAAAAGAAAAGAAAAGAAAAGAAAAGAAAAGAAAAGAAAAGAAAAGAAAAGAAAAGAAAAGAAAAGAAAAGAAAAGAAAAGAAAAGAAAAGAAAAGAAAGAAAAGAAAAGAAAAGAAAAGAAAAGAAAAGAAAAGAAAAGAAAAGAAAAGAAAAGAAAAGAAAAGAAAAGAAAAGAAAAGAAAAGAAAAGAAAAGAAAAGAAAAGAAAAGAAAAGAAAAGAAAGAAAAGAAAAGAAAAGAAAAGAAAAGAAAAGAAAAGAAAAGAAAAGAAAAGAAAAGAAAAGAAAGAAAAGAAAAGAAAAGAAAAGAAAAGAAAAGAAAAGAAAAGAAAAGAAAAGAAAAGAAAAGAAAAGAAAAGAAAAGAAAAGAAAAGAAAAGAAAAGAAAAGAAAAGAAAAGAAAAGAAAAGAAAAGAAAAGAAAAGAAAACACAAGACGTATATATAAAATTGTCCTAGAAGATTAAAAGTCTACTAAATCATCAATTGTAGCCATACATGAATGCTGCTCTGTGTATAGAAAATTGATACATTATATTGCATAATGATTTATACAGGTAGATAAGATTTTGTATACAGAGTGTCTTCCAGAGCAAACATAGAAAGGTTAGACAGCCGAAGCCATTTAGATCGTAAAACCAATTAGAAATGCTAGAAAAGGTCAAAGGTTCTCTAAAAACACGGTAGCAAGAGACGCTTCACCAAAACAATTAAGGTGGTGATTATTGTTATTTTGATAGTTTTCTAGAATAACCTAGAACCTAGAACGTTCAAAGAGACGCTTTACCAAAACAATTAAGGTGGTGATTATTGTTATTTTGATAGTTTTCTAGAATAACCTAGAGCCGAGAACCTTAAAAGAAAAACGGAAAAGATTCAACCAAAAAGCAGAAAAAACCGGAAAAGGTTTAATGAGGGTAAAAGAGGTATAAATAGAAAAAATAGAAGAAGAAGAATCATTCTTATTTTTGTACCAGGTTGACGCCAAAAGACAGTATCAATGGAGGTCGTGTTCATCACATTCGTTTTGGCGTTAAGAGCCGCCTACGAGGCTTATGGTATGCTGATTTTACAAATATTTTGATTTAAAAATTAATATGGCTGCTATTTTATAATATTAAAATATTATTATTATTAATTTAGA